>VUQS01001317.1:20897-34857 GCA_015108495.1 Heterochromis multidens | reverse complement strand
CCGCAAGTAAAAAAAAAAAAAAAAAAAAAAGAAAAGTCTGGGGCACCCCTCTCCTCTTACCACAGTCATTCACACTACCCTAACCCCTCAAACTCCTCACTGCATGCTAACTGTGCATCACACTCCAAACATGCAATTGGGTAACTGATTCCACACATGTCTTTGTCCATCTTGAAACCCCCCAACAAGGATGTCCAATATGTCTGAGTGTTTAATGCCTCACTCAGGGAAGGAGAAATGTATCGCACCGCTGTTCAAGACAATATATTTGAAGGGAGTGGTTTGTTTTAAAAAGTGTAAGAAGTGATTCCAGACAAGAGGCAGGCTTTAGCAGTTATTTTATCAATTTAGAAAGAACATTAAATTTTGCATTTTGATTGGACAAATATAGCCACATAACTGAACAAACCTTATGATGGAGATAATATATAAATACATCAGTGTAGTGCGCTTCAAAGTCATCAGGGAGAACAGTCCCACCTCAGGTTTAAAAGAAAAATCCATGCTTGAATTAACATCTATCTCATGTAAACATGAGAGCAGGAGAAAAAAAAAAAGAAAATGGAGTGACTGCTGCCTCTCTGCTGTTAGATAATAGACTTAAATGATGTCATGTGAAAACCTGAGGAATTTGAGACATGGCTATAATTTGTTAATGCTGTTTTGCTCATAATCTAATTCTTTAAGGCTTTGAAAGTCTCAAAAGGTCAACTTAAACTTAATTTTCTGAGAAGGTTACAAAGAAAGGGACTCTGCTAGCCAAAATATATAAATGCCTAAAGTTGCCCTACAGCTTGATGACCATGTCTTAAGGAAGATGTGGTTCTAAGAATTTTCTGATAGCTTTGTCTTTGTGTTTCCCCAAATATATCTCAGAGGTGCTTTTTCTTAAAGTTTGTTCTTAATGACTACTGGAGATACCACATAAACATTTCACTATTTAACAGTGAGAGAGAATATAAGCTAAACATGAAAGGGTGTTGTTTAAATGTAAATTTGCCAACATGTGCATGTGAGTGCCATTTGTATCACTTTGTTCAGAAAATTTCCACCAGCTGGGCTTCCATATAGGTGCCCAAATGACCCATCACAGGGCAGAAGAGAGGAGACCCTTTGGCCTGAGAGAAAAGCTTCTCCAGCACAGCTGCAATGACGTATCTTCCAGATGTCGTTCAGAGACTAACCAGTGTTTGGGGCTGAGAAACAGTCTGTAGGAAGGGGGTGTTGGAGGAGACTCATAGACTCATATTTTAACTTGTATGTGTGTCAGCTGTCATGGCTCACTGTTATCCATTTGTCATTAAACACAGCGATAATGTGAAAAGCAGTTTTTAGGTTCAGCGCAGAGGTAAACGCACTCGTGCGGCAAGCACCTCTGCAAACATGGCTGCACTGGTGCTCAGCAGCCTGAGCTCAAAGCTGTGTTGTAAATTAAACCGCTTGATTCTCGTTGAAGTGATGAGTGTTTGGCTTAGCACTGACTCACAACCTAAACTCGTAAACAGAGCTAATTCCCTTGTGTCTGCCCTCGCCTGCCATTTTAAGACCCTTTCACCATCTATCTTTATCAACCCCGCTGCCCTTTTCAGCAGAGCTACCAGCACTCCTTTACCACCGCAAGCCCTGCAATGGTTTTATCACCCCAACTGACAAATTGTGGGATATGATCCATATCTCTCAGCAATTAGTTCCAGCCTGTCTCAGTAGTAGGGGATACTGCCAAGTCTACCTTCACTATATCCTCCACTGATGCAGTGTGCTCTGCCACTTTCCATCTGATAACCCCTCAGTTTTAACAGGAGCAAGCAGCAAAGCCATTCCAGGAGAGCAGCACTTGTGTTTGTTGCCTGTCAGGGGTGGACCAGGTTGGGGAAAGCACTGAGAAGAGGACATGCAGGCAATGCTGTGCAAGCCTCCATAAATCTGCTCTAGCAAATAAAGCAAATTACATTCTCCTCTATTTAGACTGAAGTTTCCAAAGAGACTGACTCCAGAGTGTCGGCTGAGGCTCATCATCTCAGCATGCTGCTGCCGGCTAGCTTTCCTGAATCTGTCACATAGGTCCTCTTTCATTACCAATAAACATTCTGCATGTAGCTATTATAGTTAGTGGAATCTAATAAGGTATAAGCATTGCTTTTTACGAAGCGTGCAAATCAATTTGGTAAAAAGTTTCTCCCTTTATCCGTGGCTTGCGCTGACCTGTGCATGCAGTGAGCAACAAGGAAAAGGCCTCGATGGAGTCTGTGTGCCGGACCGGCCTCTGTATCTGTATGTCACAGTGCAGTGTAGCTGAATTCAAACTAATGCTGATTCAAGTATTCCAAATAGCTAGTGAAAATATATTCTAATGTCAAGAGGTAATGCACAGTTTCCTGACTGTTAGGCTGTCACTTGAGTTTCAGCAGAAGAAACACAATGGATCTGTATTGTTGCAACAAAATCCAACAGGCAACTGCATTCCCGCCAGTACGGGTTTATTTTTCATAAAGGAATAAATAGGATTTGTGTAGATTGTAAGAGAGAAATTGTTGCAATGCATCAGTGTGAATGTTCTAACAGTTTCTTATTATTAGAATTTAAATGACTTTGGTACAGTGCTTCTGTACTCCTGATACTTATCAAGCTAATCCCACTCTCCTCACAAATTCACACTCCTAGCTACTTTAATTAGCATAGTGCCAGTCTGGAAGGCAGGCAGGGAGGGAATCAGAGAGAGGGAGAGAGAGGAGGGGGGGAAAGAAGAGGGTAGAGGAGGGGAGGTGTGAGGGAGGAGGTGAGGGGGGGTATTGCGTGGTATGAGACAGAAGAGGATTTGTATGTTGAAGCTGGTTGCATCACCCCTCTGTGTTTTCTGTGGATATGAAGTCAGCAGCACATTTTGTTTTGTCATTATCTCGGCTCTTGGTATTCATCTACCGAATGGTGCAAATTGGCTCCTGAAAGGCGTCACACATTCAGTACTTGTCTTTGACAAAATAATTCATGGAGAATTGTATAAACGGAGAATCCTGAAATATGAGTGATCCTATTTAAGAGAAACAACACTGAAAGGTTTTTACTGCAGTGCAGTGTCACGCCTTTACAATGTTAGTGTGAGTGTGTGTGTGTGTGTGTGTTATCACTGATCGGTGATAAGGAAACGCAAAATGCCACTTGATCGCTAGGAATCGATTCTGCTGGCTGAGGGTGAATGGAAGATTACATGCAACGCAGAGATGCATGCAGCTAAACACAAACAAGGGGACTTAAATTGTGCCGCTCACTGTCGTGGTTGTAGGTCTTTTTATCGTTTGAGGTTTGCATCTACAGCACCTCCTCTGGTTCTACTCTACAACAATGTTCACTCCCAACTATTCCTCTTTCTTTGCTTCCCAGGCTTGAGTTTTAGAAGCTGGGTTACTCCTCTTCTTTCCCATCCTCCCAAAACTTCTTCCATAAAAATCCAGAGATGCAGTGCAGGCCTGTCCAAGTGTACTAGATGCAGAGAAACTGTTTAGTCCGTGAAAAACGAAGCAGAAGTGAGCCACAGGAATTCGGCTGCACACTTGTAGGTAGATAGGGAGTCATGGAGGAGCGCTGCAGCTCTCTGTACTGCAGAGAATTAAACCGGATTGGGGAGAGCAGAGGAGAATCTGTGGTCCAAGGTGACTTTGTGATCAGGTTCCAGAGCGCAGCCTCAAATCCTCAGCTTCAGGCTGTGTGTTAGTCAGTGTGAGAGTGGATGTGTGCATGTATAAGACTGTGCAAGTAATGTATGCATGTGTGTGATAGTGTACAGGCTCTTGAATACATGTTTATCCCAGTCTGTGCTCAGAGCCCAGTGATTGCTGGAGAAAGCCATTCATTCTGTGATACATGCTCATCTTCTGTCCAATATATTAAACACTGCATCCATTGTTTGTGGATGTTGACGGAGATGCGGCCTGTATGGTAGTTTACACAACTTTGATTGTTCAAATTCTCAAAGTACTGCAGATTCCAATAAATCATGGTGATATTCCAGAGTTTTCTGTGTGAGATTTTCCAGCAGCTCGAATGAGATGAGAAATGATTGTTATCAGACCCCTGTGCCAGAGAAATAGCTTTTCCATAGGGATACATAATGGAAGCACATTTTCAGTCAACATAATAAGGAAACATTGTATGAAAAGTCAAGAAATCTATATACTGAATTATGAACTAAATATTTGCACTAAACATTTAAAATGTATGTAAATGTCTTTGTATGTCATTTGTTTTCAACAAATGTACAGAATTAGGACAAAACTTGTTTAATATTGAGAAAAAGCAGTAACTTAAAGCACAATACATAAATATATAAGCCACGTTAACAAAGTTTGTAATAGGAGGTTGTGAATATGTATCAGTGAAAAAGGAAAATGGTAAAAGCAAAAAGTGACTTCAATGTTTTAAGTGTTTTTGTGTCTACCATGATGGAACAGCTCCTTCTTAAGATCAGATGACAAAGGGAGAAGGAAGTTAAAGTGAACATAAAAGACGAGTGGGGTGAGTAGATGAGGTCGGAGGTGAAGTGGCACTGCGGGGTGGGGTGATCGGGAGTGTGTGGAAGGAAGGGGTGTGCCCCCTCCCCTGAGCCAGGCAGCTGTTTGTCTGGCCCAGTTGGAGCTTAGTTCAGACTTTGGACCACGCTTCACTACATCCCAATAGCAGAAATTTCGCGAAAGCCACACACCACATTTGTTTTGGAATAGCTAATTGAGGAATTCACACTTAGTCTTCAGGAGCAATCGGGCTTGAGATAAAGATTTCCTGTTGGTTTTCCACTTGCATAATTGAGGATTGCCCTTTTCTCAAGTGCCGACACAGTCATCGCCTGTTGCATCTTATTTTCTTTCTCATAAGCACTCACTACTAAACTGAGCAATAGGCAAAAAATAAAAAAAAAAACACCAGAGGCACTGAATGTGTGTGAAAAGAAGCACATTCAAATTAAGATCTCCGATGGACTGAGATCCCTTGTAGCCTCTACAAGTTTATATGTATGTTTGTGTGTACAAAAAGAGGCAGCCCCCAAAAAGCAGTGAGTATGTCGCTGTGTAAGTCCCCTTGAAAGTGTCCCTCTTTAAGACCTGTTTAAAAGGGACGCCCCCTCTTTGTGTCCACTGTTCTCTGTGGCGTATGGAGGGGCTTTTGTCCCCCTCTTTCATGTGCTCTCACAATAGCCCTGGCCGTTTGAAACACAACAGTAGATGAACTGCGCTGACAGTGTATTAAACTCTGATGAATTGCCTGTGCGAGGCATAGATCAATGTCCTTCAACCCTTAGCACACAGTGAAACCCAGGCCTTGTCTTGGTTAAATGGAACAGGTTGCAGGCTCTTTTCAAAAGGGCTTGATTATATTCATGTTTTGTTGAAGCTGAAGCCTTTTTAAAGTGTGTAAATCTTTGCCGTTCAAAAGAGTCCAATTTTTCCCCCTTTCATTCAGGGAATTGACATTGTGTGTCTGCGCTTCTGTGCTGCTCATTTTGCGAGCATTTTTGCTGTTTGTAGCCCTAGAACTCTGTGTCTCGACTCTGAAGTTAAAACACATTTTTTCCACCTTTTAAAATGACTTGTACAGCTTTAACAACAGCCACACTGAAACAGAACAATAGCAATAAACCAGTTAATTGTGGTTCCAGAAAAGGGACGGCCTCCCTCAAAGCATCCAGTAGCTTTACAAACATACTCGAGGTGTGTGACGCAGAGGCCAGTGACCTACCTCTGACCTTTAAACGGCTTCTTCCTTCTGAAGGGGGCTTAGGGCAGCCTGTTTACATAGATCACAGCCTCAACCACTTAAGAACAACAGGGACCACACTACTGAGCTCCCACAGCACCAGCAACACCACTCACACCAACCAGCAGATTAATTGCAGGTGGCAGGAGCCAGCGGACTCCACTGAGAGTCTGCTGCAGTTAAAAGCAGACGAAGCTGAAAATGAATCAAATCAAATCCTCTGAACCATTTGGATTCGTGCATTTTACAAGATCTGATTTATTCTCATAGGTGTGGTTCAGCAACAGGCGGGCTCGGTGGCGTAAACAGGCTGGGGCCAATCAGCTAGCCGCCTTCAACCACCTTCTTCCTGGAGGATTCCCACCCACAGGGATGCCAACTTTACCCACATACCAGCTACCGGAGTCCAGCTACCCCAGCACCACACTATCGCAGGGTGAGGCTGACACTGCATCCAGCCAAAATATACTCTATATTCTGTTCTGAGTTTAATCAAATTTTGCTAAAGATTGCATTAGTCCTGCTTATTTGTGGTATGCCATCCATAGTTTTTGCGGTAACAGTGTCATAAATTATGTTTGAATCATGTGCAGCATATAAGAACCATGTAGCAAGCAGTTATCTTTACAATCACATCTTTGTCACAGTGGAACAAAAATAAGTCTTGTATTATGAGCAAAGGTCATTTTTGTCCTTTACACTTTTCCTGTGTAAAGCTGTGTTTTTGCATGCCAAAGAATACAAAGGAAGGACACTTAATGTATGACTTATGACTGACTGAGCTCAAACTGTGAGGCCATTATGAGGGCTCCTGGTTGGCTTCAGCCTAGATTTTTAAGAAAATTTGCCCCGATTTGTTCTCACCTGTTCTCATGTGTTGTTTTTGTTTGTGTGTGTCAGAGGGCAGCAGTACATTGCACAGGCCCCAACCCCTGCCTCCATCCTCCATGCACCAGGGAGGTCTGAGCGCTGACAGCAGCTCGGCTTACGGTCTGTCGTCCAATCGCCACAGCTTCTCCAGCTACTCTGACACATTCATGAGCCCCTCAGCATCCAGCAACCACATGAACCCTGTCGGCAACGGGCTCTCCCCGCAGGTCAGTCCAACAAACTTTCATCACTTATATTCCCTCATAGGTAGTGTTAGCACTCTTTAGTCTACCAAAGTCCCTCCTCCTCCTCTCATACTTCAGAATGTGTAATTGTATTTGACTGAAATTAAAATTCAGAAACAGCATGTTCAGCAAAATAACTGCCAGTGTGGGCTTTTATGTTCATCTTCCAAAGCCCTGGATTTATTTTAGCTACTCTAAATTGCTACATTTGTAAAACAATTGGATTAACATCAACAAATTAAAATTCATCTTGATAGCACCGCAAGTACTCAAGCTGCTCCAAACAGCGGTTTTGACTTTCCTGGGACATCTAAATCCTGCGCAGCACAGAGAGAACACATGCAGATGAAATAATTAGCTAAAGCTTATAAATGTATACCCATAATCTTCTTCACGTAATTGTCTGCAGCTGGAAGACTCCAGTGCTATGTATGATTTTGTTCGTGTCTTTACGGCGTGATTTACAAGCATCTCTGTGCGAAGAGTGACAGGTTTTCTTGTAAGTTCACCTTGCTGGTCACTTTATCTCCTTTTTAATATTATTGGGACCACCCTGGTTTTCTTTTTGAATTAAAAGAGGATCTGAAATATCCTTCCTACCCATTCTCCTCTTTGCCATCTTAAAGCATGTGACTATATGTGCAGATTTGTTTGCCTTCTTCTCTGTAAATTGCTGGATTTCAGATGTTTAACCTCTTTGGACTCCTCCATTAATGAGCGTTTAAATAGGACTCTATGGTAAGGGTTGAGCTTTAAGTAGCAGAGAATGAAAAATGATTTGTATTGATGCAAATCGTGTGTACGGAGTGAATTATACACAATTACCCATCAATACTGGCCAGTCTTGCCCACCCTCACCAACAAGATGTGGTTAACAGGCAGAAAATAAGATTGAAATGGTGTGTAAAGAGTTGAAAATGAATTTCAATGCTGCATTTGTCCACAATTACCCCGTCGTTCACACGTGTTTTATTGGGAGTTTTTTTTTTTTTCTTCAAATATTTCTCAAAGCAGATTGGAAACATTCTTGGTATTACCCTCTTTCTTCAGAGAAGAAAGAATTAAGGATTTTGTGACAAAAAAGAGATTTTCTCTCCTGCTGGAGCGACGGAGGATAACATGGAGGCTCACAGCGTGTTTGATTGTTAATCGTGGCACAGGGGCTTTAACTGCTAATGCTCTCACTGCAAACCTGCAGAAAAACACCAGGAACATGGAGTCTTTTTTTTTTTCATTAATGGCTCTCTAATACTGGCGTGGGGTACACTGCCGCTTTCTTTCCCTCTCTTCGTAGACATTCAAGAATGTGTTGGGATATTAAACATTTCCTGTCATAGTGAGGATTAGGACAGGAGCCTTTGGGCAACTGTACAGCTTGGATTTTCAGTATTCAATTACTCTGTCGACTGGGTTTGACAAAAGTCTCTGTATAGAACCACCTAAAATATACTTTATTTGTTTATTGTCTTTTTTTTTAGATTTATTTAATTATTTTGAAGTTAAAGTGTGGATTTTGCATCCTCAGTTCTTGCAGGGGAGCGTTTAGATATGTATATGGTGTGGATGTTTTGGCTGCACACTGGTTTGCACTGCACTCAAGTGAACGCATGCAGAATGATGTGTGGCATTCCTATCAGTCTCTCAGCGTGGAGATGAATGCTCCCACTGACAGCAGAATCAGAGTTCACTCTCTGGTGCAGCATCCTGCTGTGCTGGGCAGCTCCTATCTGTCCCCCCTCTCACTTCACAAGCTCGTCACAGAAAACTCACAGCTCAGAAAATTCACAGAACAAACAACCAGTTTAACGTTTTAGTCAGAGAGGGCTTTGTCTTGTTCTCGCATTTAACCAAATTTCAATCAAATGACAGGTCTGTTTCAGCTTTGAAAATTATCAACACACATTCTACACCTCGCTGTTTATTTTTCATCTTATTTTTTTTCCCTGTTTTTCCCCTTTCCTGTAATGGAAAAAAAGCAACACAAAGAGACTCTCTATCGAGATGGAAATGAGAATTTGATATTGTAAGTTACACACGGCATCTGTTTGCTCGAGATATGCTTGTGCATTGGAATGTGCAAGCTATTTCTTCAAGTGTCTGGCATTGATGGCCTCGCGGTTGCTGTAAAGATTGACAAAAATTCTCTGATTCGCAGTAAATGGGCTGCGGTGGCGAGGTGCCAAGTCTGTAATGGAATCCTGCAGCGTTCAGCAGTCCCGACAGGAGCTCGCGTCCATCCCAATCCCATAACCTATCCCGACAGCACACATTTTCCCATTACAGGCAGTGGAAAAGCCATCCACACTCAAACTGGTTGCTGTCATTGTGGGATATACAACGTGTTTGGCTGGTTGAGGGAGGCAGTATATTAGGGGTCATGAGAGTGAAGCTGTGCATGGCTGGGCAAAAGGTATGAAACCAGAAGTGTGTTTTGTTGTTGGTCTTGTTTCATTTAGCGGCACAGCAGGTGTTGGAAAAGGGGAAAGGCAAGGGCATGGAGGTTAGGCATTCCAGCCATCCTTACCTGAAGATTTAAGCTTTACGCCTGTTTTTTCTCTCTGGTGTTTTTTCATTTTTAATATTCCATTTGAAATAGACCTCTTGACCTTTCATCACCATGATACTTTGTATATTAATTCTGCACACTTAAAAAACAAATAAGCAAATTGTCTTTCTTTCAGCTGAAGAGGTGCGCTTTAACAGGCAATCATCTCTCAAGAATGCAGCACATTTGCAACAAATCCCAGTAATATGAGGCTGTAAGATACTTTTCAAATGATTCTTTGAAGCAGCGTTCATGGCCATTGCATTTGTGTGAAACCGTTTGGGCTGAATTCCTCATTATTGCATGACAGGGACACCTGCTGGGAGAGGAACGAAAACAACGGCACTCACTGGAGCGCTGAAGCCATGCAAAAGGAGCTCAGTGGCAGAACTTAAGTTTCACTCCTTGGAGGAATTTCTAGAAATATAGACACCAGGGGGGAAAAAAAGAGAACAGAAAGCATTTCTGTTGTAGAATCAAAGTGGGAAATGCATGCAGAGTCTGTTGTAGGGTGTTCTTATGATAAGGAGACATGATAGGGCAAGTGGAAAGTCTGTGAGCTGGATAGGTATGGTGGATAGAGATTTTATTGCTGTTTTGATGAAGGAAGTTCACAAAGTTTTGTGAGGAACTTTTTTTCTGTTTTGCAGTTTTATGAAAGTGTTGTGTGTTTTGGAATGACAAGGATGTGTGTCTGTGTGTATCTGAGGAGGGCCTTTGGGCTGTGTGAGTGGGCCGGGCCTCCACACACACACACACACACACACACGCACACACACACGCACACATATATATACACACACACACACACGTACACGGGATCAGAGGCAGAGCGGCTCTCACCCCTGCCTCCCTTTGATCTGTGTCCCCAGGCCTGCCTGCCCGCGCGGCGCTGCACCGTACCACGCACGCTGACACCATGCTCACCAGCGACTCCCCACAACTGTCTGAGAGAGATAAGCCAGGGGAGACTCCAAACTGTGCTGCTGCTCTTCCATTAGCTAGCGCAGATGCTTCTTTTAAAAATGGGATGAATTATTTTTAAGAAGCAAGCTCTGCCGTTGCCAAAAAAAAAAAAAAAAAAAATGGAGAGGGGAAAATGTACGGAACAATCTGGAGCGCTGGCTTCATTCCGCCTCCCTCCCTGACTTCTAACAAGACATTCTGCACCTGAATACCAATGAGAGGGGGAGATTCATGTAGTCCCCCACATTATTAAAACTTGGGCATTAAGCCTCTCACCGGGCACTGTGTCAGCTGGCAGGCTCCACTGACAACAAATCAAAGGGGATGAGCACATAGCCTGCATTCATAGCTCAGCCACTCGCAGAGCAAGTGGGGGAATACATACTGGTTAATTAGAACTCCCATTAAAACAAATACTGTTTCAATTTGGCAAGTATAAAAAAAGATGTAAGAGGCTTTCAGAAAAAAGAGACCTGCTGTTGGCAGTTGCCAAGAAAATCCAGGGACTGTAAATCATATCCACTGGCTATACTGTTTCTGCACAGATTATTAGTGTTTGCTGTTGTTTTGCAACACTTTTGAACTCTGAGGAAAGATTTTCTGTCTGTGACACCAGAAATGTACCTCTGCGTGCGCTGGCCTTCTGCATGATAATACATCTTGTTTTGTTTTTGCTGCTTACAGACGAGTGTGACGTGACTAATAATTTTCTTTCTCAGCTTAAACTTGATGCTTTGTGACAAAAAAGGAAAGAAATTGCTGTATAAGGAGCCACTTCTGCAGCACATCATGATCCGAGCTGCAGCTTTACATGCAGGCCTCTTTTTCCTAGCAGCAGAGACAGAGCTTCAGCTTTCTAGCCTCTGTTTACCTGAGCCATTTGTTGCTCACTCCCATCTTTCAAAGTCTCTTGAGCAGCCATGTGCTGCCATTTTCTCTTACATTCCAAAATATCTTTGGTTGGAGCTTTGAGTATTCATAATCTATTTTTCACCTACCAACCTTCCTTCCCTCCACTTGGCTTTTTGTCATCCAATGATGCCTTGCCAATAGTGCTTTGCTCTCTCTCTTTCTCTCTCTCTCCGTCTCCCTCTCTCTTTCTCTCTCCCCACCTTCCGCTCTTGCTCCAACTCTCTCCCCTGGAGAGGCAGCTCTTCTCCCTACGCCCAGATGAAAGGCTATGGCGGACAATAAAAATGCTATTTAAATGCAAGGGTGTTTGTGTGCGGGTGAGAGATATTTCCTGCTGAAAGTGAGCTGCTGCATCCTGATAAATAGTAAATATAAGGGAATGTGATTTACATTTATCTTGCAGAGGCAGCCAATATGAATTTCAGTAAATCCTAGAAGATGGGGATTTAAGGAGGAAAATGACTGAGACTGATTCACATGCTGTGTGTCCCACGCAGTTGAAATGCCTATAAGGTGGAGAGTGGTACTGCCTTTCTGAAAGTATAGGCACATATATCGATCCTATCTAAAATACCTATTACACATAGGCATACACAGTGTCACATGCTCATCTGCGGGGATTTCCTACCTCATACACAGACAATTTGAAAGTAATAATAATAATAATTATGATGATAATAATAACAACAACAATAATAATAATAATAATAATGATGATGATGATAATAATAATAAATGAAATACAGTCTGCAGTAGCAGGCTGCTTCACAGGTGAAGTGTCTGTGAGGCATATGCTGGTTGACCTGTCTCTTCAGGGTGAAGGGTCAGGGTTCAGGGGGGTCATGGGATGGCTCGAGAAGAAGGAAGGCTAGTTTACTGTGAACCTGCCCTGCTAGCCAGAGGTTTGGGATGTTGTCTAGCTGCATGTGGTTCCTTTTAGTTCCAGATGCCACTCTGACAGGTGCATGGCTGTGATTAATACTAGCTGACTTTTTTTTCCTTTCACCCATTCTGTCCCTCCTTCTTTCTGTTTCTTTCTCCATGTCCCTCATTGGTTTATTGGCTCACTCACTCTCTCTCTCTCTCTCCACTAACCTTCTCCATCATTGTGGACTCTTTCTCGTGACCCCTTTGCAAAGTTTATTCAGTACTCACAGCTTTCGGTAGGGGTTGTGAAGAAAAGAAAAACTTACTAAAAAATAAGCTTCATTGCATGTGTCTCACTCCTCTCTACCTCCAGACAATGAGATGAGAATATGGGAGGTTTTGGGTCCTCAGCTGGTTGTCTCATGCAGCAGCTCTCCCCTTTCAGTCTCCAGCTGAGAGCTATTTCACTATTTATTTACATGTAATTATGGCTATGAGGTGCAGATATTAACACTGTCAAGAACAATTTGACCTGACATTTTTCACTAGACCTGGCCCCTGCTGTTTTCAGCAAACAACACCCACTCCTCCTCCCCCCTCCTCTTCTTCTTCCTCCCTCTTCGTTTTTCTCCTTCACTCCCTCGATCCGCCTTGCTTTCCTCCTGGAGCTTCTCTCTCTCTCTCACACACACACACACAGGCCCTGCCTTGCTGAAACCACTCTCCTGGAATCAGAAAATCTGCCGTTTAATTTAGAAGAGGCGTTGGTGCAAGGTGCGGTGAGCTGAAGTCTGTGTGCATGTGTGTGCCCGCTTAGAAGGGGCCTCTCTTGTTCCCAGTGGCTGAATCCATCCCATAGTTACTCAAGCATATCACTAGCAGAGAATAGAGGATTGCTCCCCACACGTTCTCCAATTGCAGCCCAATAGACGGCATATTAACCTCTGGTTAGTGCGGGGCCAAGTTTATAGCTTATACTGTGGGATGTTTAGGCGGGGGAGGGGGGTGGGGGTCCCTCCTCCAACTTGAGCAGCTGTGCTTTCTGGAACACTAAGGCCGCCATGAGCATTTAGCTTAATGGAAATTTGCAGAAACACAGAGGGAGCGTGTCTAGCCTTAAAATAAATATGAATTTTATTCCATTTCCGCTTATTTAAGCTCCCTTTTGTACGTGTGAACAACTTCATGGAGCGCAGAGAGGAGAGACACAGGCACAGAATGGCTAACATGTTGTGAGGAGTGACAGCTTGTTCCAGTGCCCGCTAATCGTCCTCATCTGTGCCTGACATGTCAATGCCCACATTCTGTCAGTGCCAATCAGCCACTTAATTGAACACAATTAGCACCCCACCCCAACCCCCCACATGCATTACATTCTTCAAAGGCCCATTTCTCTCCCTCTAGCACCAAACCCCCCCCGCCTTTCTCCCATTCTACCTCTCACTCTGCTTCTGTCTCTTCATCCTATGGCACTAGTGGAAGACACTTTTCAGTTTTTATTAATGTGCCGCGGCCAATTAACGCAGTGGCATGTAGGCCTGAGCCCGTCATCTGCTGCCTGCCACCATCCTGGCTTTCTGCTGCGGCCCCACACCACCCCTCGCGCCACCTCCACCGTGACCAAAACGCTTTAATTCAATTTATGCAATCACTGTTATTTTTAAATAGTCATTTTGTCTGCTCAGATGAGGGGCCTTACTGCCCGCTGGGCTGGCCTTCTCATGTGAGGGATGGGGGGAAGGGCGGGACGCTGTGTGAGCAGGAGTCGACTGACTTGGGGGGGGGGGGGGGTTTTTGGGTTTTTTTTTGT
>VUQS01001317.1:0-16835 GCA_015108495.1 Heterochromis multidens | reverse complement strand
CCCTCCCAGCCCCAGCACGACTTTTCCATTTCCCCCCTGCACAGCAGCCTGGAGAGCTCCAACCCCATCTCAGCCAGCTGCAGCCAGCGCTCTGACACCATCAAGAGTGTGGACAGCCTGGCTTCCTCCCAGTCATACTGCCCCCCTACATATAGCGCCACCAGCTACAGCGTGGACCCCGTCACTGCAGGCTACCAGTACAGCCAGTATGGCCAGAGTAAGTAGACCCTGTATTTGTATACTGTTGTTGTTGCATAAGCAAATGCTTTCATGTTTTTGTGACAAAAGCTGGTTGTTCTTCTCTATCCCCCTCTTAAGCTGACTAAATTTAAAAAGCCTATGAAGTGATGCCCAATTCCCAGGCAGGAGAGCCTCCTGACCTTTGCACCCTGGTTGGTGGAGGCAGACACGTGCTCTTGATAAAGACCCCCCCACCACCACCACCCCACCACCATCCTTTTACAGAGCTGCCTTAGTCACACCCCACTCCACTTGGATGGGAAAGAGAAGAGGGCCACTTCAAAGAACGGCACACCCTCAGGGGCCACAGTGTCCTCTTGCCCACCTCTCTTTCCCTCTTTCTCCTATTTTGATCACACACACACACATACACACACCCTCAGGGCAGGAAAGAGTTTGCTTTATTAGATTAGCATAATTGACTGATGCTGTCACAGCCATTCACGAGAGGTAAAATGAAGCCCACTTCCTGAACAAACCAGCCAGCATCGGCTAGCTGACATTTGTTTGTATTTATATTCAGGTTTTAGTAGTGATCTGGTGCTTTGTGCATCTGGTGGTTTTCTTTTTCAAAATGTGTTTGTGTTATGCGTGAATGCGAGCGAGCGCGTGCCAATCTGTCACGTTTTTGTGTGTGCGCACCAGTGTTTTGTCAGCAGCAAGAAACTGATGGCAGTGCGGATGTGAGCTGATGTGAGGTTAATTAAGATGGTGATTGAGCACAGTAGATGGGTAATGAATGGAGAAGAGAGGAGAGAGCTGCTGTCTGAGGATGAAAATGATCGGCCATGTGGAGTGTGGAGGGCATGAAATCAGAGATGCCAAGTGTAATGAAGACTGGCACATAGAACACACACAGGGAACTGTCTGAGTGACAGCATGGAGACTTTACCAGGATGCACATGCTCTGTGCCAGCAGCATGCCAACCTCAGACAAGGGACAGGGGAGGGGTTTTTATCTTTCACTCTCTCTGTGTGAATTGTTTTTCATTTGACTCATTCTCTTCTGCCACAACTTATTTCAGCCTTAATCAGACGAATGAAATGAGAGTGAATAGGACATATGTCCCAGGAATCTACCACCTGTCTAACGTTTGTTTGTTTTTCCTTCTGTCGTTTTTTTGTCTGTGTGTAGCTGCTGTAGACTACCTGGCTAAAAATGTGAGCTTGTCCACCCAGAGGAGGATGAAGCTTGGAGACCACTCGGCAGTGCTGGGGCTGCTGCAGGTGGAGACGGGACAGGCTTACTAAAGCCACTCGGGACAAACCCTGCAGCTCTCTCTATTTCGCCCTCTGCCACCCTCCTCCATGCTCCATCAAGTCTGGACTGCAATTCCAGCTCGTCTCTCTGCAGCTCGGCCATGACATCAGTGAACAGATCCGCAGCCTCTCTCTGTACCAGAGAAAGTGACGCTTGTGAGAGGGTGAGAAGTCTGTTTTCGATAATGGAGCTAAACTTTTCACACCACCAGACAGCTCTGCACCCTTTCTTCCCACTCTTTGGGCGTCTTTGCCCGCTCCTTGTACTCATGTCCCAGCCTCAGACCTGTTTATTTTGCTCAGTGGGCCAGACAGGACCCCAGATGACCAAAGGATGGTCAACTGCCTTGGCCCAGATTCCTCTTTGTCATGGCTGCAGTCCAGCACACATTTAGAGCCATCAACAACATGTACTTTGACCTTGCTGTTCATAGTAGTTAACAAAGCCAATATCATTTGAACGACTCTTCTTCTTGTTCTTTTTTGATATTGTTAAGACTATTGTTGCTGTTATATGATTATGGTTAATGTGATTTCCGTTGTTCTTTGATTCCATTCGTATCTCTTTTCTCCGTTAGATGTCAGTGTGTAAAACACAGTGAATGACTGAGATGATCTGGGAGCGAGTGTCTGTTGCATATGCATGTTTGTGTCGGCACACAGTCACACAAAAGAGGATGATTGTTTTCCAAGCTGCTGTTCCTCTGCCTGTTCCCTGAGCTCAAATGTTCGTGAGCGATTTGACCTTCCCACTTTCATATTCATCTTGACATTCCTAAAGAACTTGGCCACACTGTGGGAAGTCTGGCTGGATGGATTCTACAGGGAATTAAAGTAGCGTTTTGGCGGCCAATAGCTTTCCCCTTATAACCTCCATCCCATCCTTAGTCGCGGTCCATAGGGAGGAGGGCATTGTTTGCAAAAACAGGATTGAGGAAATTAATGTATTTTGAAATATGGACCTTGCCAAGGAGGGCTAACTCAACCCCCCCACACACACACACCTCCCCATTCCTCCCAAATCCCATCTGCCAGGGAATCCTGTGTGACTTAAACAGTGTAAAGCAGATTAAATCACACAAACATAATGTCAAAGCTAATTCACAGTGACCCTTCTCATCACTAGCCAGTATTTCAGTTTTTTATAGCATAATTAGCACATGTTGTAAATGCACACTGTGTTGGCTTTCCACTTTCGACTAAATTCCTTTGAAACATTCCTCAGCCTTCATCTCCAATATACTATAAGCATTCCAGCATTCTCTGTTATGAGATTAAAAAGTAGACAAGCTGTGCCATTCACATGCACTCTGGAAAATCATATAATCCAGTCAGTTGTTAAAGGGCACAGGTAACTCCACTGATTGGCCCCCCTCTCTGGTTTGGACCGGAGCCACGTCTAATCCTCCGCTTTCACATACTCACCCAAATGTACAAAAAGAAGAAAAAAAAAGTTTAAATAATAGTGGATATGAGACATTTGTGTAGCACGCATTGTTGACTTGATCCAGGACCAGCTGTTCCCTTGAGACGTATGTGATTTTTTTCACTGACATCAGTGTGATTATGATGACGGTTAACGCTCAAGACAGGATCTGGTCCTCTGTCGCCTTTAAAATCTGAATAAATGTACAGTAGCTGGAGCAGATTGTGTATTGTTTCTTTATAAAGAGTATGTTTTATACTAAAACAAAACCATGTTGAGTGGTAGGTAAGCAAGGGATCTGTGGAAGTAAATGTTTTATTTGCGTTTCCTTAACTTTTTGTTATTGTATTTAATTGGTTTACTTGTTTCAACCAAAAGTTTTGAGTCTGTTTTTTTTTTTTTACCCAGGTGAGAATGAATTTGTATAAATTAGTAAAATATCAATGAAATTAAAAATGTTCCAATTAAAACTGCATTGAAGAGGGTAAAACTGAGCTTGAAGGAAAATGAAAGCTTGGTGTCACAGACAGACTCCCCTGGCCCACCGCTGTATATTTAAAAGGTGGCTGATTGAAACATCTTCACGTGTCAGAGAACTTTGAGGGTGTTTTTGACCACCTATTTTACAGACTGAATATAAGAGCAGACCAGATATCACTGGACCAAGGACCTAACACACCTGAGCCTTCGGTGTGGGCCTCTGCCAATAGACCAGCACAATGATGACGACGATGATGATAATAATGCCAGGGACAACAGGCTTTCTGCTCTGGGAATTTGTTGGATTTGTGGACCAATAAGACTTCAGGAGAAAACGTCAAAGTAATGCTGACTTCGCACTGAACCGCAGCAGTTGCAACTGCTCCACTTAGACGCCTCACTCATGTGTATATTTTAAAAAGGAAGAATTTTAGAATTGTCTTTAGTGTATCAAACCCATTTCTAACACTTGCGTCAATAAACATTTGGGTATTTAAGGCATACAATTACCCCCCTCCCCTCTCCTCCCGTCTGTTTGACCCTTAACCTGTTTAGTTGCTTTTTGACATCTGTGCTTTGCTTTACTCCTTTTTCTGTTCCGCATGTGTGTATATTATCATGGTATAATTTATTCTGCTGTATGAAGTATTAGAGTAGTGGGAAACTTGTATTGGTATTTACTACCTTCAGCCTGTTGGTGTGTTTACTGTAACACTGGCGTAACTGTTATCAATTAAAGATCCAAAACTGAGTTGACCTTTTGTCTCTTTTTCTAACGTGCACATTTTTTCTAAGCATTTATTGTGACTCAAGTCAGTTTTTACATGCACTGTGGTTAATAGAGACAATAACCAACCAAATCTTTAATAACTTATCATTTTAGTCATTTTGAAGCAAACTTTTCAGCCAGCCAAATATCAAGATTTGCAGTCTTTCTCGCATTTATATCATTTTAAACTGACTATCATTAGGTAAGACAAGCAGTTAAAAAGGCCTTTTGAGTATTTTCTAAGATTTAAAAGGTTAAAAAAAATTGATGGAAAATATATTTCCGACAGATTAATTACAGGCCTGGTGTAAATCTGTGTGCATCTGCGCAATCTTAAATCAGCTATATACTTGATCTATCTTTTCCCTAACCATATGCATGTAGTCTGAGCATGTTAGTTCAAGTACATTTGTGGGGTCACCAGTGACTGTTCCAGTACTGGTGATGTGATTAGAGAGTGATGAGAGCTCACATGTCCCAGACGAAGAGACACAGACTGAAAGTGTGTCTAGCTGCAGCTGTAGGAAGTAATTCATTCTGCCCACTGACCAGCAGCGCTCGCCTCTCCCTCCGCTGGCCGGGGAATGCAGTCTGCAAATCTCTGTGGTATGGTGTGAATGTAGGGGAACTAACCAGTGTGGTGTGGAAGCATCCGCTGTGCTTTATATTACACGTCAAAACAGTGGCGCTCATTCACTTATAACCATCAGCCCTGCTGGAGGTATGTCAAACCCGTCTTAGGTACGTTCATTCAGTCCTGACTGGTATTTAACGCATCACAAACATGATGGATATGTGTGCAGTCGCCACAGCAAGAAAATGTTTCTACATAATCTTGTCTAAATTAGTAAATCATGCCAAGTTGCACTGTGAGAGATGTATATTTACATTCTATACACCACAAAATGATAACAAAGACTTTGCTGTTTATTTGCAATTAAATGTAAACTAATTAAAGGCATCACTAATCAGAATTATTAACATTGTCACTATCAAATTGTATTAGCAGATAAATCTGAAGCTAAATGAAGTCAGTATTGGCTGTGTTATCACAAGGTACCTATCATTCCTATTTCATAGTTTCATACTCAGTGAGTATAAACAGATATATAACGTTTAGGATTCCCTTTACAGATTCAAATCAACACTAAAATGCAGCGTTATCACCATGTTATATCATCAAGGCTCAGTTAAATTTGATGCAAAAGTGAATTCTCTTCAGTGTCTAATTACAAAACATATATTTTTAAAAAAAAAAACTGTGTTCTTGGGTGCTGGATTAGCATGCCAATGAGGCAGGTCAATTATTTAATCGATTTCAAAGCAAGTTTTTGATATGAGTTCATTCTGAGGAGACTGGATGCTTTCAATGGATCCTCTGAACATATCAAATATGCATTGTGGCTCTTTGCCTGCTGCGTGTCATCCTTCATATATTCCCCTAAAAGTTTGTGTTCTGGTTGTCCAGATTAGACCTTGGCATGTGCTATGGTTGTCCCCTTTGCTCCAGCTTGTCTCCTGAGGTGCCGGCCTGGGAGTTTTGTCTCCCTCGGGTCTGCTGTCACTCAGACTGGACGAGGTGGCAGCTCAGGCAGTGGTGTGTGGGAGAGCTTTATGACACTTCCCTCATCTCCTCCTTTGATCCCCTAATTGATTGACTACAGGAGCAGAGGATAAACAGAGCCCACAAGAGCCGATTCCACTCGCCTCTCTGGAGTGGTTTAGATAAAGTGTAGAGGCCCGAGCTCTCCATTCCTCCTCTCCCTCCTCTATATGGACATACGGCCATTGAAGGTGGCTCTGTGCCATGGTAGCTTAGCTGTGGGCTGTGTCCTCAGGCCCAGGGCTTGCCTACTGCCCCTGTGCATAAATGGCTGGCAGTAATGGGGTTGTTTAGATCACAGGGATGGAAATGAAACTCCTGAGCCCTGCTGTAGAGACCAGGAGGCCCTATCACTCACGTAGCAGTGATAGAGAATTCACAGAGTCAGCCTGGTCATACTTTCAGAATGAGCCATGGAATAGAGGCTCTGATTCAGATCTTATTTAGAACCCGGCTCCTGAACCTGGCACTGCTGTGATAAATAACCTTCTGCTGAAGACTCTGGAAAACCATGAAGAGGAAGAAGAGGAAGAACGCAAACAGCCAGCGAGGAAGAAAAACAAGCCAAAAAGTCTCAATTTTAAAGAAAACGTGTGTTTGAAAACATGACTTTAGAATGATTTAAACCAGATATGATAATTATATTCTAATTTTGCAAATTTGTCTTCAGAAAGAGTTCAGAACCGTGTGCAGGTATGCTAAGAAATGATTAAGAGATGCTCTGGGGGTCTTGGTTTTATTCTTTGAGATTATGTGTCACAGGGAGTAAAAAGCTCCCAGCTGTCGCCATGAAAGCACTTACAGTATAATAATCCCCCAAATCCTGTAATTATGCCAGCATACGCTGTGTACCTGAGCCTCAGCTTTGTGCTCGTCACCTCAAGGAGCCTACTGACACAGACACAGACGCACAGCTTGCCATGCACATATCTCCTTCCCAACCATGTATTTTGCATAGGGAGAAAATCTTATTTTCAGAACATTTTAGGTATTCTGAATTTCATGGTTACCCCTCTCAGGTATTATAGATAGATAATCTGTCATGTATAAGTAAAAAAGCAGAAGCTCAAATAGGGGATTGTCTGATTTACCAGGAACCAAAATTATAGAATCTTTCACCAGCTATATTACATTTAATCGGCTAAGTAATACTCTGAGATCAATCTTCAGTTCATTAGATTTTACTTATATAGCCACAATTCAGATTGCAGTACGTCAAATGCATATGTGCACATACACGCACATCCGTGCACACCTCCCTTAAAGCAGTTTTTAAAAAAACAAAGACAAAAAAAAGTCCAAGTAAAGTTGTAAATCTAAGAAATCGGAGCTAGATAAAAATCACTGTGAAGCCAAGCTTGATTTACATTTAAAATCTGAGCTGTGTTCTCAAACTAATTAATATTAATAACAAAAATGGAAATGAGTGCAGTGGCAGCCCCTAAGTGAAGAACAAACTGGGTGCATTCAGTCAGGAGATTCATATACAAGCCCTTTCTCAGGAGAAGTGGGCCCTAAACAGGCATGACGGCAGGGCATAGACCGCCATACACAGAGACAATTTTTCTAGATAATAGCCTATCACGCAGGATACAATTTAAATTAAAAAATGCAATTTTCACCTTGAAATGAACAAATGATTACAATTTCTATACAAATTAAGGCATCCAGGCTGTGCCTCAGTACTGTGCCAAGGCCATGAAACCTGACATAATTACCATGAAATACATTTTCAAATATTTGTATTTTGTCCATCGCTTTAAAACATGCCACTCTGCCTTCTGTGGGTTTGTGATCTCACCTTCTGGGGGAAATACATAAAAAAGAGAGAAAATCATCAGAGATGAAAAGCTCTTCAACAGGAGAGATAAAAATGTGGGGGAAAAAAAAAAAACAACCTCCCATACACACAGTAAATCAGCGCAACTCAGCACAGCGGCCCCTGGAGCTATCTCTAAAAGCCAAATTACTGCTACTTATCTAAGGAATCATATCTACTAGTTATCTGCTCCTGAGATAGGCTCCTCTCTCTCTTGTGCCTTGTGCTCATCGCCAGAAAAGCTATTTATTTGTGATTACAGACACCCTTTGAATAAAAGATGTTTGTGTTTGAGATCCAAAGTTTTCGCAGATTCTGAACTCCTCAGATTCTTCAGAGAGGAGAGTATTGAAGGCAGAACACCTTATTTGGGCAGGGTTGCTGGGGGTGGTCTGCTGCAGAGAGAGGGATGAAAGTGTAGCCGATGGGAAATATGAGACAAGACCTCAAACTTCTCTTACTCTTCATATCACATATGCTTTCAGAGGGGATTCATACTGAGATGAGGTGTCGAATTGACTTTAAATGCAGAACCTTATGCTGGAAACACATGGAGACAGGAAGTTCTGGCAGGTATTTTGTAGAAAGCTGCCAAAAGCTGCTAAGTTTGGAGTTTTGGGAGTTTCTCTACTCGCAGATATTAATGCCCTTAACTATGAGGAATCATAGGAAAGCAAATTTTAATGTGGTGGTAAGTAAATGCAGTTTAAAAAGTATTTTTTCACTTTTGTCAACTACAATCTAAAAAAGGTCTGATGATGATCTTTTTGCAGGGCTTAGAAACATGTTCACCTTCCCATAAAAAGCACTTAACAAAAAACAGATTATTAGTGAGAAAAATTTTTAAACTACTCCGCCAATATGTAGGCTCTTTTCCTAAGCAGAGCAGTGTAAGTACAAGACTCCGAGCTATTATACAGTTTGCTAATCTTAAGTGCCTCTTTTCTCCTTCCATTTCTTCCATTCCCTCTCCTTCCCTCCATCTGTTGAAGTCCCTCAGCCAGAGAGGCGCACATCAGATTTCAATAGTTGACCTCTTAATGCTGAGGTCAGTGCTGCACCGGCAGCGATTTCACACTCAAGATGAAAGGGAAATGAACACTGAGGATGCTGGGGCGGGGGGAGACATGAGGCCCTGACCACTTTGGCCACTGCCACCCTAACCACTTCACTGCACCAGGCTGGAATCTGAGGTGAATCCAAGAGGAGGTGCTGAGATTGAGGTTTGCCACCTGTGTAACAATAGGTGAAGTGACTGACCTAGACTCGATATGCACTGATTATTTTGGTTTTTTTCCAGCAGTGATAAAACTTATTTGCACTATTGATTTCTGGTGCAACAAAGGAACTAGAGAAGACAATAGAAGAAGACACACATGAAGTAACTCCACTAGGACTGGAGAGCCGAGCTCCCATGTGGCTGAAACTCCTACGAGGCTCTAGATGTCACAGTCGTACGAGCTACTGAACCCTAACAGATTGTTCTTTTCCACCAATGAGCCTGGGCCATCTTTAAAGTGCCCTGATGCTTGCCGTCAGACTCCAGGCCTGCCTGCCCAGTTACAAGTGCTCATTACCAGTGAATTTCTCAGAAGCCATTATTGAATGAACACTGAGACAAGGCTAGCAGTGAATGGACAGTTTGGTTACACCGCCATGAGGCTTGAGCTCCTCAGAGTAATGTACCGCTTAAGTACCTGTCAGCTTTATAAAGGAGGGAGTAGACTGTGTAAATGTGTGTGTAAATAGAGTGTCAGATCAGGACCCCAGGGAGTGGAGGTGGGGAGCGTGCATGTGTGTCTGTGCATGTGTATGCTCTTTTGTTCAGTGGCGCATGTGTGTGTTAGCGAGTGTGCATGTGAGTGTCACAATAATGATCATTTAACCCTCCTCAGCATTCCCTAGGGCTCCACGTTCCCCTTTCGACTTCATAGTGCTCCAGGCTCTCTCTCTCTCTCTCTCTCTCCACTCTCTCTCTCTCTCTCCCTCTGCCTCTTCTGTCTGCTTCTCACGGCTAGGCACAGTTGGGGAGCAGCTCCTTATTCATTCATGAGAGAAGCACCGGATAAATAAAAAGGTTCATTACTGTGCTAAAGTGTTACTAATGACATGTACCTGCCACTGAGCACCTCCGAAAATCTAATGTGACACACTAGAATGGAAAATCTATTCTGCTGCACCAAGGCCTCCAATGGCGCTAGCACATACTCTATGGAAATTTCTCTCCGCTTGCCCTCCAATTGTGTCTCTCTAAAACCAATATTTACAATCCCATAGCCATTATGTCCTACTACGCCCTCTGCGCCTGCTGTTGCGACCTTCATATTAGCTGAAAATTGGACTTTGCAAACTTAGCAGGGGAGAAGAGACTCTTCTCATAGATGAGAGGGGGCAGCACCAGGAGACTCAGCATGAGGTGCGGGGTGCTTCTCAACTCCCCACTGCCCCAACCCTAAACTGACAACGCCAACCAAATGCCAAACAAAAATACAGTGAAATCTCTCTGTGATGCATAGCATCATTAAGTCTCTTCTATTCAAACTCTGCAAAAATATAAACGCTAATAAAAGACACTCTTAGTGAATGAATGACTTTACCTTAAGGTTAGACTGTGCTTCACTTGAGACGTGACTTCTCTTTTGGCACTCAAAATGTGTCACTAGATCACCAACCATGGGTTCATAGACTATGCAAATGAGCCTGATGGCAGCATTTAACCAGTAACTAGACAGAATGCTTTTGTATTCATCTGATTAATGTCGCCAAATGCAGACATAAAGCTTGACTGACAGGAGGAGGTCTGGATGAGGACGCTAAAGCTCCCACAGTAACTAAATGTCTTTGACATTGAATGCTCTACTGCTGCTAAAGCAATACCTATTCATTTCTCTGAAATCCTGAGGATGATATAATATTTAAAAACAGATAAATGTGTTTTTTAACCATTTTCACCTTCATTATATTTGAAATACTGTAACACTTATGATATTTTATGAAATCAAAATCAAATACAGCAGTTGTTGTGATGTAGCACATATTGCTCTGCAGGATTGTTCAAGCACTCATTAGGTATACTGTTAAAAAAAATGTATTTTGCACATTTGGAGAAAATAAATTGATTGATTGATAAATTGAGTTTTAAGAAGTTGCAAATACTAAATGCATATGAAAACAAATGTCACAGAGTCGATGCTGCTGAGTTATTTGAAGAATAAACCGACTCTTTAAATTATGGCTGTTAGTTTAAGATGTGATATTTCACGTTTACAAAGTTAAGATTCTGTCGTTATTTTTGTGATTAAGGACACATAATCAGTAAATTAGCTTTTCTGCCGGACGAGACAACAGCTGCCCTGGTCCAAACAGATTATATCATAGCTCGATAGATGTTAACTATGTTGTATGAAAATTTGATGTTACAGATAATTAAAGAGATAAGGTTTTCTTTGTACAGATTTAATGCAGCTCTTTGATGCAGTGCAAATGAGCTACGACTTAATCTTTAGAGATACAAAATGTAAAATGTAGGGGAAAAAATCCACATGCTTTTAACACACAGAGACCAAGTGACTGAGTTCGATGTGTGTCTGAGGTCTACTCCACCTGGATTCACTATATGATAAACCCATCAGTATAAACAATTTAATTATTTCCCACACTATTTATTGTCCTACAGAATAACTTGGGACCTGAATACTAATCTCTAACCCATCTTATTTAAATTTTAAGCTGTTATCACTTCTCATCAATTAAATACTTTAACCAGCTCTCAGGAGCTTTGCAGAAACACAAGCGTCAGTCAGGTGTGGCTGTGTCGTTTCTCCCAAGCTGAAATACTTGTTGCATCTTCAAGAGCTCAGGGTCTAATTGAATCATGGCTTCCATCAGTGTCTCAGCAGAGTCTTAAATGACTGTTTGCTCAACATGTCTGCCCATTTCCACTGATTAATTCATACGAAGCCAAACAAAATGTTCTGCCTTGTTTATCATGTTAAATCCAAGCCCTGCAGTCTTCCTGCAGTCAGTTCCTTATCAGAATGAATGTTTTTAGGTGGGAGCAAAAGCAATGGAAAGTCAAACAGGGAATAAATCTATGTAAAAGTCACATTTAGAAGAAGTTTTGCTGCAATACATTTTTCTCCATAAAGATACTGATCAATTTTTGATTTTATTTGCCTTATTTTTAATAATTAACTGATCTAGTATAGCATCAGTACAGTATATAATGATTATGCTTACACAATATTTAATGAGGTCTGTAGGCTTACAGCAGCAGCATGTATATGCTCCACTGTTGTATGCGAAGATGCATACTATCAAATTCATTATTTCACACACTCCACTGTAAAATTGTATGGCAAATGAATAGATCGCAAGAAGTGAAACAATTTACCTGTAAACACAAAACAACACTCGATGCTATTCACGTTGAAAAAAGAGTAGCAAAAGATTTATAATTTTTTTGTATTTATATGCAGGACGTGTGAGTCCTGGCTTCAGCCTAGTTTTGATACATATATAGATATAATG
Organism: Heterochromis multidens; assembly: GCA_015108495.1. NCBI lineage: Eukaryota > Metazoa > Chordata > Actinopteri > Cichliformes > Cichlidae > Heterochromis > Heterochromis multidens. Next base: position 4,708 of record VUQS01001317.1, on the reverse strand, counting down.
TGCAGCAAAAGACAGCAGTTATAAAGAACAGGCAACATTACAGCCCAAATCGGTCTGTGGTACACAAATTGTTGAAATTTTTAAGCATTAATGATGCATGGACAAAGCAAAGCCTCCAGCGGTCAAAGTAGTCAAAAAATGACGATTCACCTGCATTTCTGCTACAAAGGACATGAATCAACCTCCTAGTGTTCAATAATCCAGGAGAAACTCAGTGGGATGGTGGATCGGACATGAACTACGTATTTAAGCTGAGTGTTCTCTGGATTGGACACAGCTACAACTGTGGCTTCCTGTGAAAACTGACTGATACAACAACAGGCCGGTACAACACAAACTTCCACTTGAAAGCCAAAGAGATGAAGTGGCAATTTGGTCAATCACATTTCTCTTCAAGACCTGACAAACTCTGTCCTTTCACAGCTAAAATGTGTCAAGTGCTCTGAGCTGTACTTGGGGCTGAAGTCTGACAGAAACATGGCTTGTAATCTGAAAATAGGTTCTAATTAGCCAGTAAAGCACGCTCCTAAAAACACCTATCAGTGGCTACACGTGTGTGATTGGGGTGTGTGTTTGTGTTACAAACACAATAGAAACACAGAGATCAATTAGCCTCATGGTAAATCATTGTATGGGTTAAACACTCAGTGGTGTTGTTATATCACAGACCCTGTGACAGCCACCACAATTATCTCCCCTCCCAATGCTTCCCAAGGGTCCTATAAACCACATTAGCCACTCTAGGCTGGCAGATCATTCTAGGAGGACCTCCTCCTCTGAACATCACTACAGCAATCCGCCAAAGTAGCTACATCCAGGATTTGACACAGCTGTAAATATTAAAATATGATGATTTCATTATGAAGTGCCCTCGCTGCATGAAATCTGTGGATTACTGGAGTTAGTTGTTTTTCTTTATTTTAAATGTCAGCCACAATCACAAGACAGACTTGTCATTTATTTGTTCACGTTCTAGAAATCTAAAATCAGGGCTTAATTGAGCATACATTTGTTATAGTGTTGCTTTGAATAGCCAGCTCAGTTCCTCATTCAGCGGCCTGTTCTCTCAGTGATTGACTTTTTCCCTCAGCACCCCGCAGTAGATAAAGGAACAGAGCTTAAACCTGTTACTGTCAGCTTCTCACCTGGATCATAAGAACTCCTGCTCGGAGCATGCAAACCAATATCCTCCTATTCTTTGCACAGCCGCCCAGGATTCGCAGCAGTAGCTCTTCACAAAGACCAGGGCTGAGCGACACTCCATGTTATCTTATTGAGTTACCTGTAGCTAAGCTCTGAGCGAGCACACACAATGGCAGGCAGTTAATGACAGCACAAGGCCTAACCCCTTGTCCCCGGCCTTTCCCTGAGCCTCATTTCCGCGCGGCGGCTGCCATTTCACAGCTGTTAGCCACAGACTCTCTTTGTCATGATTAAGGACAAATTAATAGATGCCTCCTGGTAATCAGCTTTCATTAGGGCTGTCAAACCGTCAGTGGCATTCGCTCAGTGCACTGGACACGGGATGATCACCTCCCAGTTGGGAGACACTACAGCTAACTGTGTGCGGCTGTAGTACTGCCTCTCAGCTGCTGTATTTGTGTGCTTGGTGTGGCTAAAGTGTGGGTAACCAGTGCATTAGCACGCTCCTTCGTGGCACAAGTGCTTGTAGTTGGTGCATTAACAGTGCTCCGTGTGGAGCTGCAAGATGGAGGTCATCGTGGGAATGACATAAAGAGTAGTCTTTCTGCTGGGTGTAATTGGCCCCAGCATGCTGAAAATGGACTGTGAAATGTAAGGGGGGTCAAATAATTGATTTTCCCCCGAATGCAGAATCCAGGGCAGGGCTGTTTAGTGAGTAATTTACAAGAGCAGTTCAGCCCGGGCTGACTGGCATATCTGTTGAAAGTTCCCAGGGGCATGGGAATAGATAACACACACCTGAGACCCTGGAGCAGATGGACAGCAGTCACTGTGCTACTCAGAGGGCAGAGAGGATTCACATCAAACTTACTTCCACACATATATGTATGCAGAGGGGCATGAGAGCACATGCACACACATACTCTGAGGATGATGGACACAGGCTATTGTATGTAGAAATAGACTCTCTCCCCTCACTCTGTACATCTCTCCTTCTCTGTCTGTCTCTCTCTGTCTCTCACTCACTCTCTCTCTCTCTCTGCAGCATTTCTGAAATTGATGAAATAAACTCATCAGACTTCCAGCAAGTTTGGCATTGTGAGAGGGAGCTGAAGTCATTTCAGTATGTAGATTTCAGACTTAAACCCATAACTGTGTTGCGTGGTGCATGACCACCCCCACCTGCTGGAGAGAGAAGGCTGGGGTGTGCATGATGGGATAGGGACGTCTGTAAGACAGGATATAGCCTGGCCCTCTGTATGTTTAGTGATTTCTCAACACCACAGCCTAAGGGAATTAAGACAATAGCCTTATGTCAGATAGTATAATCTCATGACAAAATGGCATTTTATTTCCTGTGGGCTCGAATACATGTGTAAGCTAATTGAGAAGAAACAGCTACTTAGCCATCTCCATGGCTAAAATTGGTTTCATCTTCGATTTGGAGAATTTCTCGTTAACTAAAAAAGATGAGTGACGATTGTCAAGATCCATCATCTCAGTAATTTGAATTTATGGAAAAACACAATGATTAGCTATTGTTGCATTGTACCAGAGTCATTGCTGTCAAAAATGTAGATGAGCAACGCAGAGCCGGTATATTGAGCTCATCACAAAATGACATTTGTATGGCACGCAGTCAGTGCTCCTCAATTTTCTTAAGCATCTTGGTAAATTGCACCAAACAATTTTCAAGATCAATTCCAGCGTCAAAAACAATGCACATAAATCCCATTTCTTCAACCCATATTGTGTTGGAGAGGGCCCCTGTGTTTGCATGAAGGTAATTACAGTGGGATTTGATGTTGTGGTGTGCCCAGAATTCTCCAGCTTTAGATCAGGCTCAGGGTGCTCCACCCCATTAATACTCCATATGGGGAACCCAGCTGTGATCAGAATTGGAAGAGCGGGAGGGGAAATCGATTTCATTTGCAGGATTATTGATGTAACCGAGATGCAGTTTGTATGAAACATAAAGTCTCATTTCAGAGGTTATGGATAAAACTGGATTGAGGGGCTGGCTGTTTGTTTTATTCAATGAAACATTACAAAATCAGAGAAGTCAGTATACACAAAGCTGTACAGTCTGCACCCGCATTGCACCACATTAATGCTATGGAACAAGGTTTTTTTTTTTTCACGTCTTCTTCTCTTCTCACATTTACCTGTCTAAACTGAAACAAACTACTAAATACAAGTTACAGAGTACTGATAAAATGTATGGAAATTATTTTCAAAAGATTACATTTTAATGGGAGACTGTGGGAAAATTAAGTAGATAAATGTGATTTACTGCATTGCAGGAGGAAAAACAGGGTTCAGTGCAGCACATAATGTTGGCACAAGTGACCTAGAATTCTTTTTCACTCTTTGCCAACTTCCCGCTCCACCTGTTCCCTACATTTTTTAGGAGGCTTTGTAAGTCAGGCTGATGCGAGGTGATCACACATACATTAAAAACAATATCAGACTTTCCCAGGCTTCAGATGGCCTAGCAGCTGGATCTTTCAACTGAATCCATCCCTCTCTCCAATTATTCCTCCTCCTTTCTTCGTTCTATGTGTCCAATGGAGACCACTGTAATTCCCACTCGTATAACAGCAGCAGTTGGATTGATGGCAAACCAGATGGGAAATTTTTTTTTTCTTTCTGTGTTCACAGCACTCAAGTGATAACAACAGCAGGGTCAAGATAAGGTAAAGTTCTCTATCATCACATCATCAAATCAGAAAGGTTTCCCCATACTACTTAGATAGTTACTACTAAAGAGATATACACAGATAGAGAAATAAATTTAAATAGGGTTAACTGATTTAATAGATAACCATGTTTCCACAATGCATTAATTTAGAAGTCAATTAAACCCTGTGTTTAACTATTATATCACTCCCAACCGGTCGCAACGGATGGCTGCCCCTCCCTGAGCCTAGTTCTGCCTGAGGTTTCTTCCTGTTAAAAGGGAGTTTTTCCTTCCCACTGTTGCCAAGTGCTTGCTCATAGGGGATCGTCTGATTGTTGGGGTTTTCTCTCTATTATTGTAGGGTCTTTAATTTGCCTTGAGGCGACTGTTGTTGTGATTTGGTGCTATATAAATAAAGTTTAATTGAATGTAATCCTCTTGTATTGCTCCAATCACTTGTGGTTTACCCCAGGGTTATGCACTGCTCAAAAAAATTAAGGGAACACTTTTTAATCAGAGTACAGCATCAAGTCAGTTAAACTTGTAGGATATTGACCTGGTCAGTTAAGTATCAGAGGGGGTTGTTAATCAGTTTCAGCTGCCTTGGTGTTAATGAAATTAACAACAGGTGCACTAGAGGGGCAACAATGAAACAACCCCCAAAACAGGAATGGTTTTACAGGTGGAGGACACTGACATTTTTTCACTCCTCATCTTTTCTGACTGTTTTTTCACTAGTTTTGCATTCGGCTAGGGTCAGTGTCACTACTGGTAGAATGAGGTGATACCTGGACCCTACAGAGGTTGTACAGGTAGTCCAACTCCTCCAGGATGGCACATCAATCGTGTGTCATTGCCAGAAGGTTTGCTTTGTCTCCCAGCACA
>VUQS01001314.1:0-11264 GCA_015108495.1 Heterochromis multidens | reverse complement strand
AAATATGTGTGTGTGTGTGTGTGTGTGTGTGTGTGTGTGTCTGTGTGTGTCTGTGTGTGTCTGTGTGTGTGTGTGTGTGTGTCTGTGTGTGTCTCTGTCTGTGTGTGTGTGTGTGTGTCTGTGTGTCTGTCTGTGTGTGTGTGTGTGTCTGTGTCTGTGTGTGTGTCTGTGTGTCTGTGTGTGTGTGTGTGTGTGTGTGTCTGTCTGTGTGTGTGTGTGTGTGTGTCTGTGTGTGTGTGTGTGTGTGTGTGTGTGTGTCTGTGTGTGTGTGTCTGTGTGTGTGTGTCTGTGTGTATGTTGCTGGATTGAAACTCAAGACTTTCTTGTCTCTGTGATTTTCTGACATATTAACCAATAAATCAAACCCATCAAACAACTAAAGTCACCGGCAGACTGATCAATGATCAATACCTGCAGCTGTTTCCTTAAAACAGACTCTCTGATTGGCTGCGGTCGTTTTCCTCTGAGCTTTGTTTTCATGTTTGTTGCTTTGTTCCAGTTTCAGTCATTCAGCATATTAAACCTCTCAACAACAAATCTGATCCTCTCACACACACACACACACACACACACACACACATCTGTCCTAATCTAATCCCACATGTGATCGTTTCCCGAGGTTAATCCTCCTGTCTGCCTCTGCCAGTCCACTCTGATGGATTTACTTTCGTCACTGCGCTGACATCTCCTTCACTTCTTCTGAAATCCCGACAGGCTGAAGCTTTATTGGCAGGACGGAGAGTTTGAGCTGCCAGAGTGAAGTGACAGACGATAATCAGCAAACAGCGAATGTGCTGATTGAACGAATCCAGTCAGAGGGTCCTTAAAGGCATCATCCACAAATCATCTCCAGACTTCATCATCATCATCATCATCAAAAAGATGACACTACACTGGAATTCATGCTCCGGCTGCTCCTCACCATCAGACCTGCAGCTCCTCTGATTGCTGCTGACATCACTAAGTGCTCTTTCCTTCACATGTGAAGATTTAAAGCCCACAAGTGATGATGAGCTGATAACGTCTGATCATTCTGAAAGATGACATCACCCCGAGGCTCCACCTGGACCAGCAGGTGAATGTTTCCCTCAAGCTCAGTTCAGCCTTTAACAAAGCACTCAGGCAGTTTGGTTACAGTGTAGAAAAGAACAGATTAAACCCACTCACTGACCTCGGAGAATAAAATACCAGAAAGTTCCAACAGACTGATGACTGATGTCAGCGTCAACGACTTTTCTCCAGTTTCCTCGATGCATCAGATTAATATCATCACCATGTCTGAGTTTCCTAATGATTTAAATCTGATGTCACACCTTCACATATAACTGACACATGCACACAAGTTCATGCTCAGACTCGCACTCTGAACTTAATGTGTGTGTGTGTGTTTAATGTGAGCGTGCTTTTACAGACACACTCGTTTATCTCGTCTCCTCATCGATCCCACACAGGGCGACTGGATGATGGAACAAAGCGTGGGCTCTTTTCTGTGTATTCGGGTGCAGCTGCAGCCTGCAGGCAGAACTCAGGGTAAGAAAGCAGATATGCTTCTCTGAGTGTTTCTGACAGAGTCCGTTCATGATTCAGACACCTGAAGCAGCAGGTTATGACTCTGAGGGATTCAGAAAGAACTCCTTTAGGATCTGACCCACATTTATTGTGTTGTGCAGCATTCTGTCGTTTCTGCAGCTGCAGCAGGAGGAAACAGCTCGCTGTAATGCTACTGCAGCTGCAGCAGGATGGCGCTAGATTCACTGACTGCACACAAACGTGCTCAGAAGAAGAGCAAAGATGCTAAAACTTGACTAAAACTAACTGTGATGCAGGTTCATCAGGACACTGGTGCTGCCTGGGAGGAAGTCCGCTTTAAAGGCTGAAGCAGGGTGCAAAGGTCATCTTGGGATCATCTCTGAAGCTTCTCAGTTATCCAGGTCATGCTAGTCTTGAGTGCTAAGACTTCTTTTTAAATAAAGCTAACCAGGTGTGTTACAGGTCATGTGACTGATCCACAGGTCAGTCACATGACCTGTAACACACCACAAGATGAAGTTGGTTCCTCCTGAAAACCGGTGGACAGTCCCCAACCTTCACTCCTGATGGTCTTCCAATCCATCTCACCTGAGCTCCCATCAGCCCCTCTTTTACTTCGCTCTGAGCGCCGACTCGTTTGGTTTGTCTGAGCAGCCTCAGACATGGAGGTGCTGACTCTGCATCAGGCTACAATCAGCATCACATTATCACAGAGACCGTCAGAATCTGTCAGGTATTTTTAGATCCTCTCGCTCTGCTTCCACAGGAGATGTTTCATCACTGAAGTCTTCATTTCCTCTCCCTCCTCCTCCTCTGTTACTCTGCAGTGAAGGAGCTTCGACAGCCTCTTGATGTCTCGGCGTCAGAGCATCTCCATCAAAGAGCGGGAGCGTCCATCTCTCAGTTACAGACCCTCAGTTACAGCGCCAAATCACAATAAAACTGAATTGAATTGAATTGAATTGAATTGGTCTATTTCGTCCACACTGTGATCAGAGTTGACCCAGCCATTATTTACATCAAACTCATTCTTCCATCTGCTGGGAGCATTCACATGAGCCTCAGAGATGATACCGGCGCTTTCTGGCTGTTTGCTGCACACTCGATCATATTCTGACCACCAAACTGCCTGAAATCATTCTTTACATCAGCAACAAGTCTGCAAACTTTCTTTTATGTCCTCACTTTATCTCTTAAACCTGACAGGGCCAATGCAGGCGTGCTCTCCGCTGATTCAGGCATTTCTGATCCGTACTTCTACCTAACCTACACTCAGACACCCTCAGAGTGGATCTGGATGTAAAGGCTGGAAACAGCAACATTTTCTATGAAGTATGATTAAATGAACATGCCAAAGGACTGGCCGTCCTCCTGAACGTTACAGCAGGATTTAACATTGACAACTTGGCTAAGCTGATCCACATCAAACAATTGTTTGAAGGAGAAGACTGAAAGAGATTTCATCTCTTCTGCCAAAGGAAACTCAGCAGGACTGGAACCAATCTCCACACTCAGGAACATGTGTTAGCTGTGTCCTGTTTCTCCTTTAAAGCTTGTTAATGGAAAAATAATCTGCCTTTATTATTTTAAGTCTGAGGAAAAACTGCACAGTTTCAGCCTTCTAAACATGATTAACTTCCATTTATGAAGGTAAATATAATCCACAGAACAAGTAGAATATGAGCTGATAGTGAGTATGGGTCTGATCGCTGTTACAGACACAGGTGAGCGTCTGAACGCCTCCACCTGAAACTCGGTTCTCCTCTGATATCCCATCATCCTCTCTGCTAACAGAGCAGCTGCAGCTGGCTGACAAACAGCACAGAAAGCTTCATCTTCATGATTCCTCTCAGCTGTTACACCACAAAATGTTTCAGGCGGCAGCAGCACCGTCACCTCTCCAACACCTGCAACAACTGCAACACCTCCAACACCTGCAACACCTCCCAAAACACCTGCAACACCTCGAACACCTGCAACACCTGCCACACCTCCAACACCAAAACACCAAAACACCTCCAACACCTGCAACATGTCCGAAACCTCCAACACCTCCAACACCTGCAACACCTCCCAAACCTCCAACACCAAAACACCTGCAACACCACCAACACCAAAACACCTGCAACACCTCCCAAACCTCCAACACCTGCAACACCTGCAACACCTCCCAAACCTCCAACACCAAAACACCTCCAACACCTCCCAAACCTCCAACACCAAAACACCTGCAACACCACCAACACCAAAACACCTCCAACACCAAAACACCTCCAACACCAAAACACCTCCAACACCTCCAACACCAAAACACCAAAACACCTCCCAAACCTCCAACACCAAAACACCTCCCAAACCTCCAACACCAAAACACCTCCAAAACCTCCAACGCCTGCAACACCTCCAAAACCAAAACACCTCCAACACCAAAAAGCCTGCAACACCTCCAACACCTGGAACACCTCCCAAACCTCCAACACCAAAACACCTCCAAAACCTCCAACACCAAAACACCTCCAAAACCAAAACACCTCCAACACCTCCCAAACCTCCAACACCAAAACACCTCCTAAACCTCCAACACCAAAACACCTCCAAAACCTCCAACACCAAAACACCTCCAACACCAAAACACCTCCAACACCAAAACACCTGCAACACCTGGAACACCTCCCAAACCTCAAACACCAAAACACCTCCAACACCTCCCAAACCTCCAACACCAAAACACCTCCAAAACCTCCAACACCAAAACACCTCCAAAACCAAAACACCTGTAACACCTCCAACACCAAAACACCTCCAAAACACCTCCAACACCAGCAACACCTGCAACACCTCGGGTCGGTTCAGGACACCATTCGTCTTTAGACAAAAAAACTAAAAAAACCTTTTGATCATTACCCTGATCACAAACATAAATCTGATGTTTTCTATTTAACTCGTTACCTTAAAACATTAACGCTGGTATACTGGTTCTTCCTCCCCTCACCCCCAACCAGTCTCTCAGATGGTTGCCCCTCCCTGAGCCTGGTTCTGCTGGAGGTTTCTTCCTGTTAAAGGAGAGTTCTTCCTTCCCACTGTCGCCAAGTGATTGCTCATAGGGGATCGTCTGATTGTTGGGTTTTCTCTGTATTATTGTAGGGCCTTTATCTTACAATATAAAGCACCTTGAGGCGACTGTTGTTGTGATTTGGCGCTATATAAATAAAATTGAATTGAAATTGAATATACTTTAACATACTTTATCATGAAACTGAAATGTGATGTATGAGTCAGGATTATCACTCACAGAGAGATGTTTATCTTACTGGCCAAGAAGTGTAAACATTAATGTGGGGAGCCAATAAGATCGATCGTTGTACCAGCTGTTAAATCAATCCTACACCATCAAACTGCAGCTGGTGATGTTAAAAAGATACAAAAAACATTAAAGAATGTGCAATCAATCCGGCCTGGACCGGAATCAGCCAGCCAGCCTCACACGTGTCTGATAACAAGCCATGCATGTGGAACACAACCACAGCCACACGCTAATGGCACGTTAACAACTTTGTGTTCTTCTCTTTCTTTCTGTGTCTTTGAGAAAGACACAAAGTTCGCAGTAAGCTGCGGGGGATCACCACAGAAAGAGCCAGCAGCCTCGGTATGAGCAAAGAATCAAAGTAGGAGGGTGAAGTGGAGTGAAACGCTGCAACTCCAGCAGTGATACAGAGTGTAACTTTGGGACATTTGCTCCACTCTCTCTCACACTCAGCATCGATGCAGAACAGCACAGAGACAACGAGGCTTTAAACCACAGAAGTATGAACATAACTGAACGAGGCAGCAAAGAAAAGCTGAGAGCAGCGAGGAGAGGAGGAGGAGAAGCTGAAGGCGGTTGAACTTTCAGACTTCTTCTATGAAATGTCAGACACACATTTCTAGTGTCTTCAAACATGAGACAGAGAAAAGATGGTCCATAGGTATGCAGACTCACACCTGTGCTGCAGTGAGCTCACATTCATGGCGTCTGAGCGCTCTCTTTCACCCTTTTTCAGCATTTCACTCAAAGGTCAAAGTTCAGTTCAGAGGAATGAAAACACTGGAGCAGAAACTCTGGGAGAGTTCAGAGGTCAGAGATGGAGAAAAGTGTTGCCAGCCACAAACAACATCAACTTAATTGGTGCTTCTTCCTGGGGCCAGCAGGTCAAAGGTTGGAGCTGACTCAAACACACACCCAGGATGTTGGCGGCGGCATCCAGAGCAGGACGGACTTGCCTGAGGCCAGCTCTGCCTGGAGTCAGCGGATCAAGTTCAAAGAGGTCAACAATTTCCAACGCAGCAGCTTACCCCCTTGCATGGGGGAGGGAGCGACCCCAGCCGGCCATGTGATTGGTCAGCGGGTTCTGAGATTACTGCAGTTATAATGGGGGAGGGGCTCTGAAACATAATCAGCCCACAGCGACAGACAGATGGTCAGCAGGCAGAAACACCGGCTCAGCATCTTCAAGGTTGGACTGGAAAGGCTTTTGTATGACCTTTGACCTCAGTCCACCTACAGCCATCAGTCATGCTGCAGGAGCTTTAGAGGAAGCAGTTAGACCCATCCATGGCAACAGATCCAGAAACCATGTTTTCCTTAAACAGAACGACATTTCACTCTAACAGAGACACAAAGCAACCAAAAACATCCACGACGAGCCTCCAAATGCCTACAAAACCACCAATAACCAAAGACACTTCAATTAACTACATTTCCAACGATCCTCCGCTCTGTGAAGCTGGGACGAGCTGATTAAAGCAGCACACTGCACCACAGTAACAAAGTACACACGTCTAAATATGACTGATTTTTCACAGAGGAACTGGAAGAACATGAAGTGATGATGACCATTTAGTAACATGTGAAAAACATCAGCTCCACATCCAACTGACTGAGGAAGGCTCGGTGGATCACCTCCTCTGCGCTACATGCAGACTAAAGTCATATTTCAGGCCAGAACGACCCAAATTCCCTGACTTCAAACTAATTTCTTTATGTGATAAAAAAGAACAGCAGAAATAAAAACAGAGACCAGAATTTCTTTCATTCAAGTCACATTTGGATAAAAAATGTCCAGAAACGTGACAATGACCCAAAGGCCGTATGAATGCAGGACTGTGGGCGGTGATTAGGTTCTCTGAAACTTATCAACAGCCCCCCAACACAAAGGAAGGGCAGCCATCACTGATCGTATAAACCTTGTTCGGGGGGGGCTGCTGGGAGATAATAACAGTGACTAACTGAACAGCTCGGCCTGCAGCGGGTTTTAAATCTCTGTTAAACCCTCTGATCTGATCAGTTTCCAGCAGCAGCTGAGCGTCGCCGCCATCTGTCGCTCGCCACTGAGCAGCGGTCAGCTGACAGACTCTGATCTGTCGCTGGGAGGAACAGCACCTGAGCATGGCTGTCAGCATGCCATCGCCGATTTTTACTCATTAAAGTCACATTTTAGGCAAAAATGCTGTAAAATTCAGAGGATCGGGTATCTCAGCTCTGAGAATTCAAAGCACTCTCAGTTTATTATCACACAACACGAATAAAAGCACAAATTCTCATATTCGAGAAGCTGGAACTGCTGAATATTGATAATTAAAGTCAAACAAACCAGAATTCCCTGATTTCAAACTATTTGCTTTTTTCCTTTTCATTATGTGATAAAAAAACCCAAAGAAACCAGCTTTTTATTATGTGATAATATTTTTGTTATAAGAGACACAATTCTGAGGTGGAAACGCAGAATTAAAGTCATATTTTAAGAAAAATGCCCAGAAAATAATTTTTTAATATGTGATATTTAAAACTTGAATTTGGGAACTGAAAACAATTAACAGATTAATCAAGCAAATCAATTCATACTGATAATAATAATAATAATAATATAATAATAATAATGATGTTGAACAGCTGCAGTTCCTGCCTCAGTGATGCTGCAGCATGCTCACGTGTGTCCTGAGAACACCGACATCACTGATGGGCGTGGTCACAGGTGACACTGCTGCAGATTTGCGTGTTTTGAAACCACAGCTCTCCTGCACCTGCAGGGGGCGCTCACGAGACTTCAGATGCTCAGTTTGGCCTCTGAGCAGAAGAGGAAACGGATCAGAGACGACAGGATTACACTGTGTGTACAGCTGTGTGTGTGTGTGTGTGTGTGTGTGTTTGAGGCTCTGGATGGTGTGTAAACAGACATAAACGTCCTTGTTTGGCCTCAGAGCATCAATAAATCAGATGGAGCTGGATCACCTCCACCTTTCAGCGCGCAGCATCATCAGTGACAGATCAGTGGTTTCATGTGTGACATTAAAAATGCTCCAAAAGGCTCCAACAGCACAAACACGGTCCAGAGGTCCAGTTCAGGGACTCCAGTTAGCTGAGGTGAAGCCTAGCAGACAGCTAGCAGCTACAGCCACCTGTGTCACCATCCACCTGTCAGTCAGAGAGGCCACGCCCCTAATGATGCAAACAGGTGAGTTATAAAAACAGTTTCTTGATGCATGCTCAATAATCCAGGTAAAAGAATCCCAAAAAGTTGAATCTGTTCATCTGGACGTGGCGTTTTTTTAGTGGGAGAAACGTTTCGTTTACCAACTGGTAACTTCTTCAGTCTCAGCTGACTGCAGACTTCCCCAGCCTTATAAACAGTACATTTGCATAATGACAGAAACCAGCACCACTGACTAACAATGGGCCATTTGGTCAGTTTCATGATCAATGGTATGCAAATTGTCAAATTTGTCAAAGTTACCAGTTGGTAAACGAAACGTTTCTCCCACTAAAAAAACGCCACATCCAGATGAACAGATTCAACTTTTTGGTATAAAAACAGTTGTTATGAAGGAGAAAATTATCTTTAGAGATCAAAACAGTTTTTGTATCAGGCTGTAAACATGTTTATTTTAAAATGGGACTCGCTGCTGCCTCTGCTGGATGTCAGAGGAACTGCAGCCCAACAGAGCACCTCTGGTATGAGGTGAAACAGGAATGTGCAGCATGAATGTGGATAAATCCCAGAATCCTCCTCAATCCCAGAAACCAGAAGCTTCCAGAAGGATTTTCAGAAAGGCGTCCCTGAGAGAGGCCACAGAGCGTGTCCGCCTGACGTCACCTGGACAAACTCCTGGAGGTAAAACCAACACCTTGATTCTGAGTCCTTTTCTGCTGATTACTGCTCTCTGTAAGTCCATCCAGTATGCTCTCAGCTCCTGCACAGGTGTAAATCAAAAATCAAATAAAAACAAAGTTTTCTCTCATTTCTGACCTTTAACACCTCCAAAGGTTTGAGCTAGTCACACCTTCAGAGTAACACAATGTTCATGAGAGGAAGATTACAGTTTCCTTCAAGCTCCTCACATCAGTTTTTATTTATAGCACCAATTCACAACAGCTCAGCAACATGAGATCTCTGTGCTGAGATGTTATTAATATGGATGTCTCATTGTCTTTGCCTTCCTCTGTTCTCTGGCTGGAATTAGCTTCACACCAACACACTGACAGGACAAGAAAGTCTGAATGTCCCACTTCATAAAAACTGTGGAAGGTGTAAAATGAGGGTTGGTGATCTGAAGGTAAAACTGGTGCTTTTCCAGCCTGAAGTGAAGCATTCACAGCTGCGTGCAGATCAGCTCAGGTGCACCCTCTGAACCGAGCCCGCTCGTATCCCATCATCTTAAATAACGGCCTGACAGCAGGACCGTGTGATTTTCACAGCCATGAAGTGGCCAATTTTCCCCCGCCAGCACCCAGACAGGCCGGCTGGATGTGAGGCGCGCTGAGGGGAAGCTGCAGAAAAACTAAAAGGCTGTCCTGTCAGACTTTTCACAGCCCATCTCTGCCGACGAGGAGGAAGCTGCCGAACTGGCAGGAAAAACGCTCCCAACGGTTTGAAAATGGAGCCAAATTATTTGTGAGGATAAAAAAATCCCCCATCAGCCCCTAAATCACTCAGCCAGGCGGCACTTTCAGCACTTAAAGAAGGTGGGAGCACACTGAAGGCCTTAAAGGTAATTATCCTAAAAATAAAAAACACACCACAGCTGACACTTTATTCATTTATCAAACAGAAGCAGCTTGACCTGAGCTGACCTCCGACACTCAATCACCTGCTTCTGATCGATGCACCGTCATTAATGAGCCACGTGTTTAGAAGAAAAATCTGAATTATTTGCTCCTTTTTATTTCTGCATGTGCTTCGTTTGTTTTTAATGAGTGTTTTATGTTTCCTGTTTCTGATGTTCTGACAGTCAGAGTTTTTTTGGCCAGTTCATGAACGGCAGCTCCGCTCCAGACGAGTTGATGTAGGGACAGAGGAGGAAACTCGATGTAATCTAATGAAGGAAACAAAATGTCTCTATAATTTCCATGTTGGATGAAGCCTCACCTGCAGATGTATTTTAATGAGCCTAATGTGAGTATCTCTCCTGGTTGCATATTTAGCAGGACGCATATTTCCAATGTTTGGCAGTAATAACAGGAGAATGCTGTGGAGTAACATCATATGAAATCTGACTGAAGTCCTGTTAATCTTTAGTCTCAATAATAACCAAGGGTGCAAACCTGATTAAGGATCGACGAGTCTGACACTGACTCAGTAACATGCACGCTGGCAGGAAAGCTGATTTAACAGGTTCAAATGTTTGGTATCTGAGGAACATATGGGAGATGTTTGGTCCAGCAGCGGTAATGCAACTAATCGTTCATTTAATGATGCCTAACCATGAACCAGCCTCAGAACAGCATCCATGCTTTCTGCAGATGATGTGATTCAGTTAGCTTCATCAGGCCTTCAGCACACACTGGAGTGATGACGGACAAGTGAGAGTCAGAAGTAATGGGAAGGTGGAGCTTCAGATTGGTGCAGCATCAGTAGTATTGTGGGTGTTGCACCAGATTGTTGTGGTGAAGAGCGATCTGAGCCAACTGGGAGGAGGCCTCAGTGCAGACACAGAACCTGCTGGAGAGATTATAGATCTCATCTGGCCAGGGAACACCTCAGGAAGTCTCAGGAAGAAAGACGTCTGGAACAACCTCCTGCCACCACCACCCAACTTTGGAAAAACAGAAAATGATGGATGGATGAATGGATGAACAGATGGATGGATGATGGATGGATGGATGGACAGATGGATGGGTGGATGGACAGATAGATGGACGGATGGATGGATGGGTGGACGGACAGACAGACAGATTGATGGGTGGATGGATGGGTGGATGGACGGACGGACGGAAAGATGGATGGATGGATGGAAAGACGGACAGACGGCTTTATGGATGGAGAGACGGATGGGTGGATGGACGGACGGATGGACGGACAGATGAATGTATGTGTGGATGGACAGATAGATGGACAGATGAATAGATGGACAGACGGATGGATGGACGGACAGATGAATGTATGTGTGGATGGACAGATAGATGGACAGATGAATAGATGGACAGACGGACGGATGGACGGACAGATGAATGTATGTGTGGATGGACAGATAGATGGACAGACGCATAGATGGACAGACGGATGGATGGACGGACGGACGGACAGATGGACGGATGGATGGACAGATGGATGGATGGATGGATGGATGGATGGATGGATGGATACTGCTACTTACACCACACAGTAAATTTTTAGTACTAAATTTCTGGCCGGGTCAGAATTTTACTGTAGGATGTCTTTTGTCACCCAAGTACTAAATCAGCTGTAAAGAGAAGAAGC
>VUQS01001310.1:0-10379 GCA_015108495.1 Heterochromis multidens | reverse complement strand
GTAGTTTTGCTGCTGGGGTGTTGATGGGATTGTTGATCAGTGACCATGAGTAAATGTTTATTTTGCTGATTTGTTCTTTTTTTCCTTCACAAACACTTCCTATCCCAAATACTTTCAGTAACTCCAAACTCTTACCAAAAGGCACAGCCACCTTTTTCTAAAAACTTATGAGAGTGTGTCACAGGGGATTTAAATCTGAAACACTGAGAGAAAAAAAATGTTTTATGGGATATTTTTAAGGAACATTATATTATCCCTCCATTAGGCATTTTTGTTGGGATTCACTCTAATTAGCTCACTTACAGTATTTGTTGCAGTTGCCTAGCCATAGCTGTTGAGAAAATGTGACTTTAATGCTTGTGTCATTATAGGAAACTATAACTCAGGGGGTGATCGGTTACTTAAGTGGCATTGTGTTTCACCAAAAGAGGCTCATTAAGCTAATAAACGACATAATGCCTTTTTAACTTATCTGTAAAAATCCTGACAGAGGCAAAACTGGCTAAAAATGTATGTTCTTCTCAGAAAGTTTTTATGCTGTGAAAGTCATTTTGGTTTGCGTATCTATGAATAAGGTGCAGTCTCAGAGCTTACAATGGTTTCCATTTAGCAATGTGACTTCCTCTGCACCTCTGCACAGAGCACTTTACTGTGTCACCAAGACCATTTAAAATAACACCAAATCGTACTCATGAGCATTGTTGGGAGCTGAGTTTTCTTCTGCACCTTCAGGGAATAAAAACTGCATTGCAAAAAGAACTGTCTACCCGCATCTGTACAACTGTCACTGAGCTACGGGGAGAGGTGGAAAAGAGAATAAAAGTCAGAGGTTACCAAACAGAAAGGTCAAAATGAGTTTGTTTCACAATAGAGCCAAATGGTGTTGGCATTGTATGCCCTGGGGAGTTTGACTAAATTAAAGGTCCGTCATAACACTAGGACAAAAGCTCTAGCAAGTAGCAAGATATATTCAGATCTTGCAGTGGTGAGTTCCAACTCTGCACATCCATGAGCAGAAGTGGGAAGTCACAAAGTACAAATACTTCATTATTGTACTTAAGTAGAATTTTCAGGTATCTGTACTTTACTTGAGTATTTATTTTTCTGACAACTTTTTAAGTTTTCTACATTTTTACACAAATATCTCTCCTTTCTACTCCTTAGATTTTCAAAACAGGCTTGTTACTTTAGGTTAACTGAATATGAGGGGTTATTATTTCATGTCATTGTGCACCTTCTAGACATCAAACTGATTTCAACGTAAATGGAGGGTTAGGGTTAACCTAGGGAACAATAACTCATAAAAGACAATCTTATTGGTGTATTCATCACCAAAGCTAATTTATGCATCATTTATTGTACTATACTCAGGGGTTAAATTGGCCCAGAGTGATCAGGAACAGTGTTGTGGTTGTGGCACTTCAGCATCTAGCTAGTGCTACAGAAGAGGAGTGAGCATAAAGGGAGTAACGCTTTTTTAGGTCACAGGTAATTTCAAATGCAACATCTCTAACAGGTCAGAGTTCTTACAGCTTTGTATTTTCTAATTAGTTTTTATTTTTTAATTCATTTTGACTTTTTGTTTTTAATTCAGTTTAGTTTCATTTAGTTTCCAGAGTGAATTTTCTTGTTTCAGTTTAGTTTTTATTGTTTGGAAATGTTTTGTTTTAGTTTAGTGTTTATTAGTTTCAGTGTTAGTTTTAGTCTTTTTAATTATTTTAGTGTGATTTTACAGTTTTTTGAACAGATATTAGATTAATACATGATGTTTTGCTGAAGTTATTTTTATTATTGTTTTTTTCATATTGTGAAACATCCTGCAAAACAAATTGAAGTATACTAACTCTGTGTTATTCAAAGGTTGTAATAACATACAAGACAGTTTAGGCAAGGCAGTTTTCTCTACAGTGGTTAGTTTGCAATACTGTGGTAAAGTTTACAGTAATGCTATGCTGGACTGCTACAGAGCAGCTGTGGTCTACATCGTCAGTGTTACAGAGGAACAGACATCAATTTAAATTTAAGCTGATGATTCACTCACTGAATTCCACCTTTATACTAACTTTATACTGTGTAGGGGTTGGAAATCTTGTGTGTAAATTCCTGAAGAGGAGTGAATCACAGAATAGTAGCAGCACAGTTCAGCTGATCACAGGCTGTACACAGAGAAAAACTATTGGATTACACAAGAGAATTTAATGTGACATATTTCTAAGTAATTCTTCTCCCTACACTGCACTGCTATACCTGATCTTAGGCTTCCCCCACCTGCTATATCCCACTTTAATGCCTGGCTATAGTCATTTTTCTGTTGAGGCAAAATCAAACAATTCAGGCAAAAGCAAACTGAGCTATTTTGTAAAATTCCCTTTGTTTTTCTCTGCTTGTGTTCTACATAACAGCTATTCAAACTGAGTACATTCATTAGAATTAGAATGAATTATATTAAGTATACCCTTAATATGATTTTGTTTATAATGAGGTTCGGTTAGTTTTGCACAAAAATAGCTGATAGAAATAGCCACCAAAGAGCTATTTTTTACTTTTTATACTTTGAGTACATTTCAGAGCCTGTACTTTTTCCACTTTTACTTGAGTAAAGGAGTTTAATTCATTGTGTGCTTTGTTGTTTTAATTACTCGCATAGACAGAGATAGAAGTTCTAACTGAGCACAGCCTCTGATCTGACTTTATTGCTCATGAGACCTGCTGAATATTTAATAAAAGGAAATATTTTTTTGTATTCATTAAAAAGCAACAGGTTAATTTGTGAAAGGAAAGAAGTGTTTGAGGAAGCTGGAAATCCAGCACACAATGTTTTAGTTCCTCTCAAAAGAAGCCAGAATTGATAATACTCATGTCTATTGCTATTCATTCTTTCCAAATTAAAAGGTATAGCTCAAATAAAGAGTGTAACTTTCTTAAGTCCAAAGGGAGAAGAGACTTAGAGAATGTCAAGAGGAAAAATATGCTTTCATTTTTCACTCCTGCCATGAAATGCCAAGATAAAAGCATTAACATTACTGACAACATTAGTGGTATTTTCAAAAAATAGTTGATGCCTTGCTCTGTATTACAGGATAGTCTATTTAAGTTTTGTTTGTGTCAAGTTCTCTCTAGTAACAAGAGGATGGAATTCAATGTATAGAAAAGAAAAATACTGGCTGCCACCAGTTCCACCCCTCAGCCTCCTGGCAGTAGAATCTTTAGGTGGCACAAATCCCCTGGAAGTACAAGTTCTGGAATACATAATTAACAGGTCTCGGTAGATCTTAATGGGGTGCATATGAGCCTTAGTGACTTTATTCACCATATCAATTCCAAATCAAATGGCTAAGTAAGAACTAGGACTAAGAAATGCTAAAATCGTAATAAGTATAAACCACTGAGAATACTGTCAGTTTCTGTGATTGGCATTATTATGGTAAGAACTATAGTTAGACATTCCTTTATGACCATAGGTGTTTTTGACTCATATTCTACTCAAATCAATAACATACTAGCTTTTATATGTATCGTGTTCACAAGATTTTTAGAAAACTTCACCGATTTTCGAACTCATCCAAGATTTTTAGTAGATGCACCTATGGTATTAATGTGAAACGTCCATGCTGCCTGATGCCTCGTCACCCAGCCGACCGGTCGGCAGGGTGACGACAATACCCCAAGCCTACCTGCTGAGGGGTAAAAACCAAACTAAAGTACAATACTCCCTATGTCAAAATTTTTATTATAATGACTAATGAGATTATGTATACAAGGTTAGTCAGTTATTCAGCACAGAGCACAGATGCTTATAATCAGTCAAAACAGGACTGTACTAACAGTAGTAAAACATAGGTCAAAAATATTTTAATTGGCTAGATATTTAAACAAATTAATTTCTGTGGTATTAGTACTGTAGTGGTCCTTCACTCAGATTTTCTCTCATTGAGTGACATGGAGAAACTCATTCCTGATCATCTACATTACCTAAAAAGGTGAGATCTGCAGCTTCGCATTTCAGCTTCTTGAATTGCAGTTATGAACCAGGGCTGCTATCTCACATCCCACAATTAGAAAGCCTGGATATAAAGGAGCTCTCTGAAAAAATGTTACCCAACAGTTTATTGGCTTTGCAGCTGATGGAGGAGCTACATTCCTGTGTGAAAAGATCAACCCTAACCTGACTGTCATTCACTACATCAGTCACATGTTGGAACCTGTGGTCCATGATACTGTAGAACACAGAGCCGGGTCATTTTTAAAAAATGTTTTACATATTTATCAACCCTCAAACTTCAGAAGTCTGCTGCTGTTCACAGTAAACAAGAATACCTTTCTCCCTGTCTGGAGATAAAAGAGGGGTGACGTGCTGCAGAAGAATCTATTGCAGTGGAATATTTTTTTATCATTGGTTTAAACTGACAGCATTTTGTGTTATTTGATATTAAAGGTACAGTTAGTCATTTTTTAGGTTATTTGATAGGAAATTAGAATGTTGTACTCATAATTATAACACATTGATTAGAGTGTAATCACATCTACACTCACGACAGATGAACAGCCACCGGGGATTCTGAGGTGATTCAGGGGTTAAAACGTAAAATACCACAAAATACTGAATTGACTGAATTAACTGAATTAAATGAAAAAAGTATTCGTTTTTTTATTTTTGATTTATTGCTAAGTCTTGATATTATTCAAATATGTTAAAAAGTAGTGTGTGCTAAAAGTTTTATACACAAACAGTACCATCTAAATGTAATGTTTTTGATCTCTCTTGGCCGACTTAAACATGTTTGTCCTACAGCAATCGCTGTAGCTAGGATTATGCACTTGAATTGGGAGGGGTGAGAAAACAGAATTCAGTTGACTGCAATCTGCAATCTACTGACATTTAACACCCTTCAACGTATATAGGACCACTGCAGTTCCTGAATTATGTTCATGGAAAATAATTCAGGAACCTCCTGTGTCTCACAGGACAATAAGCAGAGAATGTTTGAGTTTAAAAACAACATAGGCAACATAAATATTTAAAGGCAGTGAATAAAGGGAAGATGTGGGTTTGAGTGTCATCTCAGGTTGCCAACGAATAAAGAGCAAAGTTAATCAAAATTCTGTAAGATTAAAATTATTCAAGTTATTTTCAGATTATTATTTTCAGATTGTCTTCAGAGTACCAACAACATTAACTTTGATAAGGGAGACCTTTAGTTTGTTTGTTTGTCCACTGTTGAAGTCACAGCCTGCCTTGATAGGAACCACCTCTCTGTGGGCCAAAGATGAGCAACATTGATAGGCACTTTTTCCTGTAAATCAACAGTCTGCAAGCCTTGATTTGTAGCAGTCTGTGTGGCAATTTTGCTAGAGTGGATGGCAGGTTCATGCAGGGCACAGCCAGCTGATATAGACTGTCAGGCAAACAGAGATTGGCAGAAAGCAGGTCTTGGTCCTTGAGTAATTGATGTTGATTTAGAGTCTGAATTGTTACTTTCTTTAATTACACTGGGCTTTAGAATCAGAGGCGTGAGAATTTAATATGTTCAGAAATAATGAAAAAACATTACACAATTTCATGAAATTAAACTTAGTAAAAAAGAAGCGATCGCTTATGCAAAGCAATTGCTTATGCAAAGTAAAACAAATAATACAAAGTACTTGTAGAAAAACTGAAGAAGAAGCAGAGAGAGTGGCTATGGTCAAGGCTGTGCGCAATGCTTTTCATCACACTGGTCTGCTTGAGGTGTGGTTTAAGGTTTTCATGTCATTTATGACTCCACATCCTAAAATCTTTGTTTAAGAAATACACTCTTTTTTCTGTGATGAGTTTAATTCTGTTAAGAATAAACCACAATCTTCCTTTCATCATGACTGAAAAAATAGAAAGGGAAAACAAAATAAAACAAAAAAGTACACGTGATTAAAACAAAAAGCATTCAAACATTCACATTTCAAAAGAAAATGTAGTATCATGTTTGATTAACCAACATGACATAACACTAACATTATGAACAGAGTCAATGCTGAATTAGTTATTTCACTAAAGAGATATTCTTAGTCAGTTTAATGTTTTTCACAAGAATCACAGCTACATAAGAATTAAACTTATCAAACCTTTGTTGGTTATGATATATTAATCTAAAGGTAAATAAGTAATTTTAACATACACTGAATTATATATAATGGATTATACTGCAGGAACTTTGAGGGTCATGTAGCACATTAACAACTTTGTAGGAACATTGTAACATTTCCTTTTGTGAAATAAATGCAGAGTGTAAACTTCTTGTATTTATGGTGACAGATATCTCCAGTGATGGGGGTTTACAGTCCCACAAATGAAGAACTGTTCTTGAATTGTTCTTGCAAAACTTGATCAAGTCACCAAGAAGTAGTTTTGGTTCACTGCAAATCTTGCAATTCTGATATATGGCTTTACGTGTTCTGGCTACTGCCCAGTTTGTCACTTGACGTTAACTTTAGGCCAATTTAGTGGAATTTTTGTAAGATTAAGACATTTTGGCCTTTCATATTAACATATTCAAGTACATAATTCTGTTATATGTTTGCTACACTTATTAGCAAAACCATCTGGCAAAAGCTAAAGGTGGACAGGCTGGGTACAAGAATGGCCTGTTGGGAGCATTACTCAGTGCCTGATCCAGCTGTGTGATTACTTTTCTCAGCAAGTTGGATAAAAGCTTTTAATTTCAAACCCAGTAATGAGATGACAATTACCAATTCTAGGAATAATTTATTTGATTTTGCCAGTTTCTTTGCACTTTTATTAGGAATTAAAATTAAATGGAGGTTGATATCAGGTCTACTGCTCTATTCATTTGTTTGGTGCATGGTGTAGTTGGAGGAAGGAGGTTAGCCTCGACCAAAAGAGAGAAAAAAAAAGAAAATGTTTTGTAGGCTTGGTAACATTACAGACAGGTATGCATGCATTCAAGATACAGCTACAGTTTTATTTAGAGCTGAAGGGTGTGCGAATTAAATATCTAAGCTTGGGACCTGTGGAAACCTGTGTCACTAAGGCTAAGCAAGCTGCTGCTGGATGGTCATTAAATCCTTGTCTTCCTTGTATGGCTGCCTGTTTTTAAAATGGATTACATTGTTTTCTATGTCTGCTTTTCTATTTTTCTTGATTGCTGTTTGAACTGATTTAAAACCACCTGACATAACTGAATGATAAGTTTAAACAAAGCAATCAATAATATAACAAATTACCTATGAATAATTAGTAAAGTAATATGATTACTTTTTCACCGAGTAACACGTTTAGAATAATTATTTGCATTTATCAGTTAACCTGCCCAACAGTGCTAAACACAGTGCCTGTCACCTATTGACACCTCCACTCCCGGCTTTCCTTGCACTGTGGTTTTCTCAGTGGTGAGAAGCTCGCATTGTGAAATTGCCTCTTCCTCGGGGAGCTATTCAATCACTCCAGGCTCCAGCCCACAACAAAACGGGCCATCCACTGAGGGAGAAAACTAATGTGCAATTCTGCCCATTTGCCATGGAGGCCAAGGAAAGAAAAATCTCCCTTTCAGAGACAATAAATGGGCTGCTTCCTAGGTTATGGGTGCTTCAATGAGTTGATTAACTTCACAAGGACAAAAGGAAACTTTCTGCTGACCAATTTCTGTGATTGGTGGCAAGCCAAATGACATGTTAGAGGAGCGATGGGTTTCAAGGCACCACTCATCTCTTCAAATGAGACTTGTGAATTAAATCAAATTGAGTACATGCATAGGAATAACTGACTACCACTTTGGGAGGCCATGTACACAGACAACTCGACTTAGTGTCTTCATTAGATGGGCTGTCTGAAAAACATAGCTGATTGGCTCTGTGTGCTCTTGCATAGTAGCCCTGTTATTAATTATGAATACACTTGCTAGTGAGGCCACACCATGTCCGACTGGCCAGAGCTGAGATAATGACAAGTGAGGTCAAAATATAAAACTCTACCTGACCACATTTGTATTCTGGTCACTGACTTTAGGCCAGGCTTGCAAGTATAAGGTCAGGATAATAAAAGTATAGAGCTGTGAAATATTTCTCCAGCAACTGGTGTACATACACTTTCTTTCCATGCCTTTGTTTTAATGAGGTTTAATATCTATAACAACTGAGGATGTCTTTTTAACTCATATTTCTTGCATTTCTTTACCCTGTCAGCTGAAAATATATGAAAATATATGAAACAGGGCTTTCAGAAGACCTCAATTCAACCTAACCTTCCAGCAGAGATGCAAATGCAAATGTCTTACTAGAAAACTTTGCAATCCAATGCTGCCTTTTATTAAAAGTTTTATAAGCCTCACAAACAAAACTGTTTTGCTTAAGATTCATATGTATTAGCCAAAAAAAAACAAACAAAAAAAACAATCCATGGGTCAAATGATAGTCAACAGGTAATACATAGGCATTGCTGAGATTAAAAAAAGTAATCCATTTCAAGTTTTATTTGCATGTTGGATGCTTTTTAATTTGGATTGACCAAGAAGCAGTGGAGGTAAGTTACAGCTGTGATCTTAAATACAAAATTAATGATGACTCAGAGACTGGCTTTTTCTTGCTGTGCCAGTTAATGGAAAAAGCACAATTAGCGTGACCCTATATGCATGCAAATGGTAGTGAAGCATTTAGCTCATTGTAGGACACTGAGTTGTTTTTAACTGGTTCCAAGAATTGACACCAAGACAGGCCTCTGGTAAGGGTATTAATTTTATTGCAAAGACAACTGAATGGTTTTAGTGCTGTTATCTTCTCAGTCCCTTGAACAAAGTTTCTACTTCACATGCCCTTGAGCACTTGTCTTCAGTTCATTTATAGTAAATACATAATGATCCAATTAAACTAACTTCTTTTACATTAATTCAACAATACCTTTAACCTTACTATTTCCATATTGAATCTACTGTTTAGTGCCATACATTGACATGGAAGACTTCTGGTGTTCATTAGAAGGCTTTGTCATTTACTCAGCTTCCTCACTTCCACTATTCTTGTCAGTGAGCCATGACCCAAGGGTAATAATGAGTGTTCGGTTTACTGCTGGCTGTCATCCTCACAGATGGCAGGGGAGTGATGGTTCCACCGCTTCTTTGGGACCAGTGAGCAAAGTTCCTCCAAAGGCTGGGATTCTGCCCTTTTCCTGTGGGAGAATGGGACAGTCAACATTTGGAGCCTGTCACGAAAGAGCCAGAGTTTTACTGAAAACAACAAAGTCGTTGTCCTTCTGCTTTCTGACTGTGTCTCCTTTGACTGTGGCTGACTCAAAAAGAGCAGTATTTTTGAAAATGGTTTCTGTTCTGTTTGATGTCCACTATGGACTGTCATGAAAATGGTGAAGTAAAAGTTCCAACAGCAAGGGTGTACCCCTCTTCTTACTTTCAAGACCAGTATGTTAGAGTTGGAGACCTTTATTAACTTTCTTGCTGCTCTTAGTCAAAGGCCAGCTCAGTAAATGTATAATTTTGTTTTGTTGGCCATCTTCTCTAAGAGGGGGTGACTCTGGATTTGTGGTTTGCACCACAAAGAGAAGGGGTAAGTGACAGAGGCTTGTGATCATTAAGCACAGCAATGTATAACTTCTAAAGCTAACACCTGACATTTTCTCAACTTCAGCAGTGAGCAGGAAGTTTCACATTGGGTCATTCTCCAGGTGTATAAGATTTTTTTTTTTAAATAATCTGACGCAGTAAGATCAACTTCGTATTAGCTGGATTTCAGAATGAACCCTGAACACATTGTCTCCATCAGTAAATCAGGCTTATGTCTGCAGTTAGATACTGCTGACCTGTATGTCAAAGGATGAAACCTTGCATGTTGTAACTAAAATTTTTGGAGAGGTGAAAGCTTAGAAGCAGTCAAGAATTTCGAGAGCTCTGTTTGTCCTTTTACTCAAGACTTAGTGGATACAACAACAAAACAAAAACTTAAATAACCCAGTCATGAACATCAGCTGATTGAATATGAAACTTTGATTGCTACATTTTCACAGTAGACTTTATATATATATATATACGAATACGAATACAAATAACTTTATTGATCCCAGAGGGAAATTCATTTGTCTGACAGCTCATCTGCTATTTATAAGAGAATTGTAAAGCCTGATGGCTGTGGGTGCGAATGATTTTCTGTATCTCTCCGTTTTACAACGGAGAGAGAGGAGTCTTCCAGTACTGATGTTTTTTTGTTCCATGAAGATGTTATAAAGTGGGTGATCAGAGTTGTTCAGGATGGCTTCTAACATCTTTAGTGTGCATCTTTCCACCACCTCCCCCAGCGTGTCCAGTCTGGCTCCAATTACAGAGCCAGCTTTCCTCACTAGTTTGTCCAGTCTCCTTGCATCCTTGTTTCTGATGCTGCCTCCC
>VUQS01001308.1:22369-37477 GCA_015108495.1 Heterochromis multidens | reverse complement strand
TTTCCAGAGAGCAAGCCACCACTGCAGCACAAAAGAGGTCCTTATTGCCATGGTGACACCCACGATGCATTGCACACAGCAGACTTTCAGGCGAGCAGGCCTCCGTGAGGCGGAGTTTAACCCTCTACCTTGCAGGTCGGCTTTGGTGAAACCAACTTTGTTAGCGCAGAAAGAAAAATAACAAACAGAACAGAACAGAGCGGAAAACAAGAGTAAAGGTTAGTGAGGGAGCAGCATCGTTAGTGTTCTTTAAAACGTGTACAAGTTTGTCACTTTGGCAGCATGAGAATGTTGGTGACTCTTTAGTGAGGGGTGAGTTGCTTAAAAAAAAAATAATTTTTTTTTTATTTAAGTATGCTTTTGGTGTTACATTATATGAGTTCATCAGAACTGCAGTGGTTGTTATCTTAATCTTCTGCTGCCCTCTAGAGGAAATGTGTTGAAACCTTTTCCATATGCATGAATTATCACTTGCATTTTAATACAGTTAAAATTTGTATGGGAAGGAGGTGTTTAAAGTAATTTATCAAGCACTAAGTACCTCGAAACATGTTTGACTTTACAGTTTAGTAAAATATTAAATGTAGACAGTCATTCACATAGGAATAAAAGAGACATAAAGTTATGGATGGTCTTGCCACCTCAGCAGCACCTTATTTATATTCTGTAATAGCAACGAATTAGTTAGCCGTAGGATGCAAATTTTTAGGAGGAAAGGAACTTGGTTTAAGCGTCTTTAAATGTGTTGCAGTGTGAAATAATCTAGAATCTAAATAAATATTTTCTCTCCTGTCATAATTTGGGTAAACAAACATGTTGCTCGAGTTGTTACTGAGGTTTTAGCACATTCAATTATCATTAAATATATGAAATGCAACACAAAAACTCAGCAAGTCAGTATTAGATAAACAGAGTGACAAATTCTACTCCAAGCATTATCCTGTAATGTGACAAATACCTAGCAAAGGAAAGGAGAATGAGGATTAACAATGCCAGCAAATGGCTTTAGGGGCTACAGAAGAGCTCTCTAATTAGTCTAATAAATCTCACACAGCAGGTCAGGATTCTCCTATGCTATAGGCCATCTGTACCTTCACAGCCACGCTCAATCTGCCCACTGCGGAAAAGGGCGTCGCTGATGAGGTCTGGCAGACGGCCGTTGAGGTCAACTGAGGCCAAGCAGCCCTGGAAGCCCTCCCGAGAAACCACCAGCTTGGGGAGATTCTGATACATGTTAGGTCCCAAACCTCCAATGAACAGGTCACCTAAAAATCGAGGAAGATACGTGATTGCGTCATTATTGCTTACTTTCTTGCCAAGAGTTAAAAGAGAAGGATGGTACTACTTGTCACACAGTGTCAGTACGCTAACTATGTAGCTCCAGCCAGCAATCGTGGCCCAGGGTGGTCCAAATGTAATAAACTACACTTAAAGTACTTGTCCAGCTCACTTTTTTAAAGCATATCCATAAGATATTCCAGGAAGTAAAAATAATCAAATATGCAACCAAACCCTTAAGTTTTGGTACAATTGTGGTGACATTAATTTGCAATCTCTGAGTAAAAAATACTTTTTTGGGCTATATGTAAAACTCATATAAGGAACTTTAAGTCCATGTACCCCCTGACTAACAGTAAACTGTTAATTTGCTCTTTCATTTACTTATTATTTACCTTAGATGAAGACATAATGTTATTTCAAGCGAAAAAGCTAATGAAAAGGTGAGGTCACATCTTTTTTAACACGCAGGGTACCTTTGAGGTCCAGGTTCTTGGCTCCGTTGACATTCTGGGTGACTGACTTTGTGTCCACCTTAAGTGTGTGTGTGTTAGAAGCGTCTCGGGTAATGACCACATTGTGCCACTGATTATCATTCAGTGGGTTGTCACTGTTTCCTTTCAGCAGACTGGGCCCATTTCCCAAGTCAAACACATAGTGGATAAACCTGGAAGAGAAGAAGCAGCAGATGAACACATCAGTTTTTGGTTTTTTTTGTGTGTATGTGCATGTGAGTGTGTCTGTGTCTCTTTTTATCTTGCAAGAGGGATTAAATTTTAATGGAAAAACTCTCACAATCACCTCACGTTGCTCTGACACTAATCGGCGTTAAACTGATAGTGAAAACAATCTTCTTCCCAACACAATCATGTTTATGTGCAAAAGGAGATTTGGGATCAATTGTTTGGACTTCACTGTTAAATTCATAATGCCTTAAGATACCAACTATACCCACATCAGCACTGCTATTTAAAATGTATTATCCATATCTGGACTCCAACTGCTGAATAAAACATGAACACGTCTCATCCCACTCACCCTTTAACCAGCTCTACGGCAATAAAGTCGTTCCCATCTCCGCTGTTGAAGATGATGAAACCATCAGGTGAGGTGGTTTTGAACTGAAAGAAGAGGTGCATTGTGGTATAGGCCTGCAGAGTAGCCAAGCCCAGGTAGCTGCCCTTAGTCTTAAATGTCACGGGGTCGGCGATGATGAAGCGCATGCCGAAGCGAGCGTTGAGTTCACAGAAGTCAATGTCCCCATTCTTGCACATATCAATGTACTGCATACCGTTGAACTTTAGGCTCTGGGGGAGAGTCATCGAGAGATGGTGTTGTTATTAATACCTGTGAATCATACTTTAACTTAACTGAACCCAGATTGCCACGATTGTATAGTGAGCAAAACTGCCAAGAGACAGCAACCTAAAACTTGAGCAATCGCACCAAATTAGTAAACCCTAAAAAACATATTCAAGGAACACAAAATATGACTCATTTCCATCTGCAGTTCTCTTGTGGAAGTGCAGCAGCAAAATCCTCATACAGAAAAAAACCACACACACATCACTGACAGCAGACCTTACATTAATTACAGTGGTGAAAAAGAAACTACACCCTCTTTAAATTTAAAGGTTTTACGTATTAGAACATATCAAAAAACAATCTTGTCCTTAGCAGGTCTTCAAATTAGGTAAATACAGCCTCACATGAACAACATAACACTTCATGAACACATGACATATTACACCGTGCCATTATTTATGTAACAAAAACTCAACCAAAATGCAGATGCAGTGTGTGAAAAACTAAGTACACCTTTACTGATCCATAGGAATTAACTTTCCCTTACCAGTGACTCATAAATTATTAATCATTCAAGACCCCCCAGAATATTTTTGTTATATATACAGTATATAGCAAAAATATTCTGGGATGATAAATGATTTATTAACCACTGGTAAGGGAAAGTGTTAATTCCTATCTGTCTATAGAAGGTGCAGAAAGTTAGATTTTTAACACTAGCACATGATGTAGAAACACTGATTCACTGATTGCTGGAATATTTCATCATAAGTGGGGATAGTGTTAAGAAGGTATGTAGCAGCCAGGTGCTGCTAAAATGCACTTCATTAATTTATCACCAGCAAGTGTGAGCACCTCTATAAAATGTTGGCACTTTGACCCAAGTTTACCCCAAGGTCTGACCGTCCAGTGCTCAGAGGAACTACATCTCAAACTCTTGAAGCCTCAGTTAGCATGTTAAATATTCAAGTTCATGAGAGTACAATCAGAGTTTTGTTAGATAAATAATGACACAATAATGTAATATCTCATGTGCTGTTGTTCTGAGGTTGTATTTACCTAATTTTTTAAGACTTGGTAAGGGCTAGATATTTTTCTGGTTTGTCCTGATAAGTAAAACCTTACAACTGACAGAGGGCACACTTTCTTTTTTACATGACTGTAAGTCAGACCCAGCAGAAAAGAAGGAGAACGATGGATTTGGGTTACAAAGTGGGTTGCAGCCAGGCTAAAGCATTCTAAATAGTGTGTCAGCTAGATCAGCTGTTATCAGCCTGTAAGCTATGCTTGATTTCCTCCTCACAATCACCTCTCACAGACACATGTTGTTGCTAACTTGAGCTTTGAATTAGCTAATGAATAATATAGGACATGAGCTTCTGTTAAGCTCCTAATACCTGAAGATGACCAATAAAGGGTGAAGGAGCAGACGAAACAAAGCGTCTCTCAGTCAAGATTCCTGTCTCCACGTTGTTGAACTCTAGACGGGTGTGATCACCCGCCATCTGACCTGGGAGGGAAGAGAAAGGAAAAGAAGCAAAGGAATGAGATAGCAGCAGGTTTTCACTTTTTAAAATATCCTTTCATTGCCAACAATGAAGAAATAAAAGACAGAAACACTGAAAAAGAAGCAAGTGGTGAAATTACACACCAATATTACTATTCTGTTATCAAGTCTCAGACACCTAGTTCTGTTAATAATAAATCCATTGGAATAAAGCACAACTTACTCTTGGAATATTCATAATTTACAGTGTTTTGGATGAGTAATACTAGAAATGAATGCACACCGGTATGTCTTTCCCAGTGAAGGAACATAGTATGAAGACATAGTATGCCAGTAAGTTGCTTTCTATGTAAACTGTTCATAGAATAAAATCCAAAGTGCTCCCAGTGGGGCAGTAGAAATAACAGCACAGTCTTCATCCCAACAAACAAAGGAAAAAAAAAAAATAACATCATGCATATCTGGGAAATCACTGCAAAACAATAAGAAAAAAAAAAAAAAAAGATTACAAGAGAGTTACCTTCAGCCATGTCGTCATCCACAGTGAGTTTGAAGTTTTTACCACGGCGAACCACTCGTACTGAGTGCCACTCATTGTCGTTGAGCTTTTGTCCGGCATAAAGAACCTCAGGGCCCTTGCCTGAAGATGAGGGTTAGTTAGTTCAGGGACGGGGGGTGGATGGGTGGCACAAGCATAAACCAAATCTTTGTTTTCATAAAAAATTCATCAGATTTAAAATTAATGATGAAAATATGCTTCAGTATCAAACAAGCATTCTTCCTTGCGATATACAGATAATATTTTTGAGGTGCTTAGATTACAAAAAACAAACAAAAGCAACACATACTTACAAACAAAATTCTGGTTTGTATTTTACAGCAGAGGAAAACAATTATTCCAACTGGCAGTAATGCTGTTACTCATACAAAGACTCTAGCCCAATTTTCTTATTTGCTTCTGTCTCATTACTCTGTAGCTTTCAATGACTTTTAAAGTTATACCTTGCTAGAAACACACTTTATACAGTATGTTTTACTGTGACTTTTAATTGAGCGCTTTAGAGTTTTAAGTTAAGTAATTCATGCAACTAACCACAAGAGGGCAATGCAGCCCCATTGAGTTTATGAAGAGGGCAGAGCCGCTTATTCAGAACACTGAATCTGCTGCATAATGGGTGTTAAATCCACACATTTCAATTGGTGATTTTATTATGCTAAATATATCTGATCATGAATGCACAAGCCTGAAAAAACTTCACTATATTCACCATTCACTATAGTGAAAACTATAATTTAAGTGACATGATATATTATCATATGAATTAATAGTAGCTACCATCTTCAGATTCTTTGCATGTGCAGCTGCAACAATCAACATAAAAGACAATGTGGCACTTCAGTAAAGAAATCCACACACACAAAGCTGAACAACTCTTTGTGCTCTCTCTTTTTTTCCTTTCTCGCTACAAGACTGAAAGTATAAGTCTTTTTAATGAATAGCAGCATGACTTCTAACACCATCTGTATTTCACATTATCTACCTATAATACTGCAGTATGTGTTAAATAAGAAGAACAGGAAAAAGAGACACTGCAATCTATTACAGTGTAATTGGGAAACAATATAGCCCACAGAGTCTGAGAGGGCAAAGGTTCAATGAGTAGATATAAGCAGACAAAAAAAAAAAAAAATCATTTACAACTAATTATCTGAATTAAATTGAAAAATGGGCCATTTAAAATATATGAGTATATTAAGTCCAATTTGCATAGCTTTGAACTTTGGCTATTACTTTCCCCTCTTTTATCTGAGAAATCCTCTTATCAGTCCCCTGCATTCACACATTTCTGCCTCTACATCTAGCACATAGACTACAATCAAACATTGACTGAAGGAAGAAGGCTGCAGAAGAAGAATGTTGACTTACTGGTGTTACAGTTTATCCTGACACAGTCTAGATGGGGAGGGGAGAATAAGTGACAGATGAAATCGCATCCTTCAAGGTTACAGCTGCAGACATCCAAGAGCAAAAAAAGCCACCTTCCGGGGATGGTCACATGACACTGGCGACCATTTTAGCCTAGTTGGCTACTGATAGTGAGCATTACTATATTGGTATTGGAAATCCAAAGTGATCCCATTCCAATTCTTTTAATCAGTATTCCTGTATCCAATAATATTGTACCAATACTGGTCAATATTACTGCACTGGATAAACCATCTAAAGCTTTTTATTCTGGATTTTCAAACCTGTGTCATTGCTCATATCTTGATATGATTATTACTTTCTAAAAAACATCATGGCTACTTGCTCAGCTGTTACATTTCAAAATGGTCGCTTGCAACTCAATGGCCACATCGATTTTGCAACCCAGCACCCGGAGCCCAAAATATTGTACTAGTCGTATGAAATGAAGCCGTTTTAGATCATATATCTGAAGAGTGAGACTCTGAGTCTTATGTTAAAAGCTACACCTAAGGTGGAATACTGAGCCTGTGATTGTCAGGTGCGGGTTGAAATCCATGTGACCAGGCTGGTCATGTGCCGTCAACCGCAACAGAAAAGTGGGAGCAAACAGCCTCGTGCCACTCAGCACCAACACCGTACAGAGGTCTTAAGACCCCCTCTCAGAGGATCCTATGTAAGTTCTGGAAAAGTAGTCTCTGTGAGTTAAATGGAATTATAAATAGCACTAAATTCAGATTTAAAAGGTAAGCTAAAGATGACCACATTGCAAAAATATGGATGACAAATGTGCCATGCTTTTAGCAGCTGTGCTAAGTAGGCTGCATTTTGAAGTTAGTGAATTACACCGAAATATTTTATATGAAACCACATTCTTTCTGTCAAGTCTATCTATTCCAGCCTTATTGGTATAAAGGCCTGCACTCTACTTAAATGTACCACTCGTGCCACCATCTGCAGGCGCGCTGGGTGCTGTGGCATCGGGCTGTTTGCCAGACGGGCCGCAGGCTCTGGGCCTTTGAAGGGGTGAGTGCCATCTTTGAACAAGGCATGGGAGATGCCAGCTAGACCAAGGGTTACTAATGGACAGAGAGAAACATGAACCTACTATCATGAGGAAAAAAATAAATAAAAGGACCAAAGAAACAAACCCACATGATAAAAAAATGGAAACCATCAGGGCAGCACTACAATGCAGAAATGCCTACCTGCAACTGTGAATAGATGGCAGAAGATAAACTGAAGTGTTTGTGTATTTGAATTAATGCACGTGTCAGAGATGCCAT
The DNA here is from genome assembly GCA_015108495.1 of Heterochromis multidens. Lineage (NCBI taxonomy): Eukaryota > Metazoa > Chordata > Actinopteri > Cichliformes > Cichlidae > Heterochromis > Heterochromis multidens. The sequence continues at coordinate 30,135 of VUQS01001308.1, read as the reverse complement.
CTATTGAAATAATTCAAAAGTGAAATGTGTGCCTTTGGAAAAATCTATTTGTGCACAATAATGGGCATGACTAAAGTGATCTATGATCAGTTCAAAAGATGTGCTGCAGTGCATGGGTAAGTGTGTTAAGTGTTAGATTGATGGATATAAAAATCTACAAAGACATCGTAGCAACAAGGCATAAAAACTGACAGTCCAGGCAAGTCAAAAACAATTCATGCAACTACAAAGACAAACTACAAAATGGGTTTAGTATGTGTTAGGTCTGATATAAGGTCTGGACCATAAAGAAAGTTTTTACAAAAGAACAGAGACACACAAAACAGTAAGGCCACCCCATGAACTGGAAGAGAGGTGACGGCTCATACGATACCTAGGTTGACCGTTAGTTTGACCCTTCCGCTGTCCAACTCAAGCCGCAGAGTGTCTGCAGAATCACGGGACGTGGCGGCCATGAGCAGGCCGAACGCTCGCTGGGACATGAAGCGTACGGAGACGTCCTCAGCCTCAGTGTGCATGATGTTTGGCATTACCACCTTCATATACATGCTGCCGTCATAAGACAGGATTGATGCCTCTGTGAGATCAAAGAGAGAGAGAGTTCAAATGTTGACGTTGACTTTGCATAAATATTAAATAGACCTTTAATAAGCATCACAAAAGTAATGCAGGCAAGTGTGTGGGTGCAGAAACAAGAGATAACATGATGAACAGCTCAAAATATCAAATTATTCCATATGTTTCACCTCCTTCAGACAGCTGTTTATGCTGCTGGAGCTTCCAATAAAATAAAATAAAAAAGTGTGTGCCACGAAAGCAAACACATACAATGGGGAAATAATTATTTGATCCCCTGCTGAATTTGTAAGTTTGCTCACTGACAAAGAAATGAACAGTCTCTAATTATTATGGTAGTTTGATTTTAATGGAGAGAGAAAAAACACATTATATAAAAGCTATAAATTGAGTTGCATGTCACTAAGTAAAATAAGTATTTGATCTCCAAGCAAAACGTGACTTAGTACTTGGTGGCAAGACTTTTCTTGTAGTTGAGTGATCAGTTTAACAAACATCTCAGGAGGGATTTTGGCCCACTCTTCTTTAGGTTTCTTGACTGCCACTTCTACATATTTTCTATGCTTCTTCTTTAGCCACTCCTTTGTTTCCTTAGTGGTATGTTTTGGGTCAATGTCCACGACCCATCTTCAGTGTTTTGGCTGAGGGAAGGAGTTTCTCGTCTAAAAGTTTATGGTACCTGGCCCCGTCCATTGGCCCCTCAATGCGGTGAAGTCGTCCTGTACCCTTAGGAGAAAGCCCCAAAGCATAATGTTTCCACCTCGGTGCTTGACTGTGGGGATGGTGTTCTTTGGGTCATACTCAGCATTTCTCTTCCTCCAAACATGGCGGGTCGAGTTAATGCCAAAGAGCTCGATTTTGGTGTCATCAGACCACAGTACTTTCTCCCAAGTCTTCTCTGAATCATTTAGCTGTTTACTGGCAAACTTAAGACGGCCTGTACATGTACCTTCTTGAGCAGGGGGACCTAGCTGCAAGTTTTCAATCCATTATGATGTAGTGTGTTACCAATGGTGTCCTTGGTGACTGTGGTCCCAACTGCCTTCAGATCATTGACAAACTTCTCCCATGTAGTTTTGGGCTGATCCACCACCTTTTTAATGATCATCCTCACCCCATGAGGTAAGATCTTGCATAGAGCTCCAGACCGAGGGAGATTGATGGTCATTTTATATTTCTTCCATTTCCAAATAATCACACCAACAGTTGTCAACTTCTCACCAAGCTTCTTGCTGATGGTGCTGTAGCCCATTCCAGCCTTGTGCAGGTCTACAGTCTTGTCCCTGGCATCTGAAAGCTCTTTGGTCTTATCCATGGTGGTGGAGAGGTTGGAATGGAAGAAATTGGACAGGTGTGCTTTATACACATAACAAGTTGAGATCAGGAGTATCTGTAGTTGATTAATTGATTGTAATCAGTGTGCCACATGGGTACACATCCAATCTGTGGGACCCAGAATTCTGGTTGGGTTGTAGGGGATCAAATACTTATTTCACTCAGTGACATGCAAATCAGTTTATAACTTTTATATAATGTGTTTTTTCTGGATATTTGGTTGATATTCTGTCTCTCTCCATTAAAATGAAACTACCATAAAAATTACAGACTGTTCATTTCTTTGTAAGTGAGCAAGTTATGAAAAGTGTATCCACTTTAAAATTCGGAACATGAATCCTTGCATTGTTTTAAAGGTAAACACACACACATACATGTCCCTCATGCCTAGTTGTAGCTGTAGTCGCTGTAGTTGCCATCCATCAGCTGACAAGTCAGTGTCACACACATGCTGCTCAGAGTGCAGAAAATTAAATAATCATGCTGCTTCCTCCTGTCCCCGGCAACTCCCCTTTATGTGAGTCAGCTAGCTAATGCCTTTACTTTCATCATAAGATATTGTTCTGTAAATGTAAAATCAGTCATACTCTAACACCATACAAAAACTGCCTTTCCATGCTGAATAACACTCAGTATTTTGCAGAGACAATTCAAACAGATATATCACAAGGGTTTGATGGCTGCTGGGCCACACTATTCTGTTCCTATTCTTTTGAGTTCGAAAAGGAGGAGAAACCCTGAGCGAGTGTGGCGAAGAAAGAGGAAGACTGTCAGCAGAGTGGAAGCCTCTTGGGGAGAGAGAGACAGATTAAAAAGGGTATCCAACCATGAAATACCTGTTTTGACACCTCAGCTTTTAAAAGAAAAAATAGCCCCGTGGCCTAAGAAATGCACCACCATTTGGCTGTGTGTGTGGGGGGAAATGCCGAGGCTGGAGGTGAGAGGTTTTTGGAGCCAGGGCCATCACACCAGAGACGGTTTGTACATGTAAACGATGAAATCTCGCTTGTCACATACTGTGTTCAGCTACAGGCTAAGATGCCATTTCCAGGTCGATATTTACAGGCGAATGTTTACCCATGCAAAAGGTAATGCATTATAAGTAATATTGGATTTTTCTTCACCTAAATGTCAAAATTCGTGTGATGTGTTGCAAAATTCATGTATAAGCAGTGTGAAATCACTCAACCATTCATCCCACCATGCAGCACACTGCTATAAAAATCCCACTTTCGTCTGTGTTGCTCTTAGGGCTGTTGTAAAAATCTATTCTATGAACAAGCTGTCGACTGTGTGGGTACAGTAGCCTGGAGGATAATGAAACCTTGGCTCACCATTGTTCTTCCCAATTTTAAATTGCCCTGGCTCCCTACCTCTTTGTATCTCCTGTGCTCTCTTGTGCGCACACATAAAAAACACATCCACACATGCATGCATACCACAAATGGATGTTCTAACTAGCAGTGCATGTACTGATTTGTGAGCCAGGTCAGGTCCTGGTCTCATACTGGAAGAAGAAAAAAAAGAAAGTAAAATGAGGTGAGAATTAATCTGCAACTAGGGGGGGACATAAAAAGCACCCTTTGAAACAAACTATGATGTCCACTCTGGAGTCAAAGCAGATTTAGTTTTGAATATTTTCCCAGATACTTGCAGCTATGGAAGTGAGACTCTATGGAACCATTATTAAGAGTGGACATGTTACTTATTGAACAGCTTTATTTTCTTTTTTTCCTTTTTCTTTTTAATTGCAAGGTCTGAAATAGAGTTCTGTTGGATTCTGCCCTACTGGAACCAACAGGTGGCAGAAATACACAACAGAGACAACAGTGCAAACATGGACAGCACTACATTGTAATGTGGAAGTAATGGTTGTTCCTCCCAACCACATGGAATTAAGTTTAAAGAACATTTAGAGTGTACAGCCATGCAAATTGAAGTTTTGCAGACACGTGACCACTAACCACGTGACATTAACTTGACTTGTCATTTTGGACATGTGACAATCTTGGTGACAGTGTAGGCCCCAGTCGCACAGGCCATGGAGACCGGTCTGCAACCATCTGGCAACCACTGGTTGCTAGGGAAAAATGTGTTTTCCCTAACTGGCTGGCAAAAACGTCCCTCTGATTGCTTTGGTTGCAAGCTAGCTATTGCTGCTGGCTGGCAGTGAAAAGTACATCACAAATCAGAAATGGAGATCATTTGCCTTCAAAGAAAAAGTTGCTGCCTTTTTGAAACATGTTAGCTGAGATTTTACAGGAAGGCCAACCTTCTTCATTTCCAGTTTCTGTCGCACTTTTTCAAGTTGTACTACCGCTTTGCTAGCAGCGAGCGTTTGCAGAGAAGCATAAAAAACTAGAGACAACCATGGCAATCACCAGGAGGTTTTTGGTGTAGCACCTTCTCACCCAGTGAGAGCCAGCAACCTCCAGAAACCACTGCCAACCTGTCGGGGAATACACGTTTTCCCAAGAAACTGGCGATGGCTGACAACTCTCAAGAAATGTGCCATGCCATGTCACGTGAGAAACCTCAATAGCTATAATTTGGTCTTGCACAATCTTAAGTAGCTCTCCAGGTTTTGTTTGTTCCACTCTATAACAATTGAGCCAAACTGTTTCAACAGAGGAAGCAGATATGTGAATACGTACATTCATGTTGCTTTATATTGGCTATTATAATTTTTCATCACTTAGTAAATCTGGGATGGATTGCTTGCAGGCAATTCAGAATGCTGCTCCTATGCCACCCTGTTGTGTTCAGGATTCAGTTTAAAACTGCAACCCTCACAAAGATTAGTAGGTAACCTGCTCTCCCCTGAGGCTCAGGAGGTAGCACAGGTCATCTACTAATCAGAAGGGTGGTGGTTCAATTCCTGGCTGCTTCACTCTGTGTACCAAAGTATCCTTGGGCAAGATACTGAATTCCAAGTTGCTACCGACGCGCTCATCGGAATGTGAATGTTAGGTAGAAAGCACTTAGGTATAGAAAAACTGCTTGGGTGAATGAGGCTTGTATTATAAAGCACACTGAGTGCTTGAGTAGAAAAGCGCTATATAAAAACCAGCCCATTTACATACAGAATCGTTCAGGTCAGGCCAAATTCCTTCAACACCACTCCTCAGCTCCCTCTCTTGCGTCAAATGAGGAAAAACTATTCTGTCCCTCACATGCGCCTAAGTACTGGGGTTTTCAGGCTTTGCATCTGATGTCTGGGATGTTTTGACTGGATTCACTTTGTCGATTCTTCTAAAAGTCAACTACATACATATCTGTTTACACAAGTGTTTGGCCAATATTGCTGGCACCAGTTCTGCTTTTATGGATTACGCATTTTTAATTTTTGCACTGCTTGAAATGAAAGCGTTCCTTCAATTTTTCACATTCTTTGAATTCACCTCTTCCTTTATTTTGTTTACTATGGCAATGAATTCCATTTTGTCTGCTGCACATTTTTGTCAAGCACATTGTGGGCCTCATTTCTTGCTCATATAAAACACTAATGCTGGGGATCATGAATATCTTTACAAAATTTGATGATTATCTGAGATATTACAGTCTGGAAGAAAAGAGTGAGCAATTGACCATCAGTACTCCTATCGCTAGTGCTACAACATGAGCATGACTAAAAAAAAGCCTTCCAAATCACCTTATTTTCTTTGTTCATCTGTTTCAACAGTTCTAATGATTTGCTTTTCACATCTCTCTCTAACTGTCAAGGATCATGAAAACACAATACAAAATTCTGTGAACCCTAACCATACTAATATGTTGGACCATACTGCTGACACAATAAGATCCCATTTTAGAAGTCTGTTTTGGCGGACAGCATCCTTTTTGTGGCATCCACTATGACTGACTGACATGAATCAATCTTTTGTGGCTCGGGATTGTGTTAAATGGTTTTCACTGACTTCGAAATGATGTGGAGGCTTTTATTTGACTGTTCCCTATGTTTTATTCCCACTGTCCCATGGTCTTTAGCTGGATTGAGAGGCAGAAAACTCTTAAGGAAAGGCTAGGCTCATTTTAAAGCTGTCCACCTGCTTAGATCGGAACCACTGAGAACAGGTTCAAGAGGAAAAATGGGGGAGGAAAAGACACAAATAGCATGAAGTGCAAACTCCCAAGACAACTGTGTGTGACTGAAAGGAGAGAACCACTGCCTCTGAATTCTCTGCCTTTCACTCGTCAAATACTTTCAAATAATGATAGTAGCCCATGTGGCCTATACAATAGCACATTACAGTAGCAAGAGGCACTGACTTACTCTATTTTATCTTGGCAAAAATGTGCACTTATTTGTTGTAATCTCAACATCAGCTAATAGCTCCGCTGATTTTCTTCTATGAATCCAATTGGCAAACTGCATATCTGTTATTTAAGCTGCTTTAGCTGCCCACAGTTGCTGCATATCTGTAAGCCACTTTGCAACCCACCTCCACCCCTGTACTGCCTTTTCATGTTGTATCTGACTTAATCTCTGTCATATGTGTTGTCACTGATGCCCGTTCTGGTCTGTGCTGGGATTTTGCCGCTGCACATAGTGGTGCATGCATGGATTACAACTTAAACTATAGTGGTAGTGGTAGTAGTGAAATGCATTTTTTAACAGCAGGTGCAGCTGTAGCCATTTTGGTCACTGAATTTTTATTCCATTTTGCAGTGTCCTCCCTTTCTAGGTTCATACTGGTGGCCTGCCTCCATCTCTGCAGTGCTGAACACATCTTCCTTTTTTCTTAATACAAAAATCCAAAGTGACACACTTCTGTGGTGTGTGAGAATCAACCTGCCTTGGTCAAACTGAAATTATTCTACCTGATGTTTAGTGTGGGATGAGATATTTTTAACAAGGTGCAATGTTAAAGGTGCTTCTGTTTTTTAGTTGATGGCACGTCAGCTTGTTGTGTCAGCATCAAGTGGGTTCAAGACTGATTAATCCGGGTTTTAGATGAATAATTTGATTAAATACAACTTTGTTTCATCAGTTATATTACTTTCCAAAGTAATGGCTTTGAACTGGGAAGAACAACATGAGGTTAGACACACAGCAGCTGGTTGCTGGGCCAACCCATTTCATGTGGAGGTAGAACTAAAAATGTGAGATTGGTCAAAATATCAGTAATAATCTGTGTTAATGGTGTGCATGAGTGAACCATTGGATGTCGGTGGATGCTCAGGCAGATAACGGGTGACATTTTTACTTTTAAGCCTTTGTTTTCTCCCCAGAGCAGGATAATTTGGAGGTCTGAGTAAACCCTGCATGAGCAGCAGACTGCTTCCACTTCTTGGCACATCAAATCTCTTACACATTTTTAGATCTCACTCAGCGCCCCCTCTTCCATGTGTGCATTTTTATTATTCCAACAGAAACGAGTGGTAAAACTACAAAACCTTGTCTCAGGTTGAACGAGATCAAAACTTGCTTTTAAGCTAGTATTCAATCTTTCACATTTGCAGCTGGTTATTTGTCTAACTAAGGTATAATAGTAAGTCAGAGAAAGTTATGGTATTCTGCAAAGCTTAATTAGTTTAGAAAGAAGCAAACGTTACTTTAGATCTGTTAAAAACCGAAATATCCCACTCTGCAAAAAAGTTGACTTCTTCTATAATCATCGTCATTCATACCCAATGTAAAGCTAATAATGCACATCAGCATCAGTGATTGCTCTCAATGCCGCCACGTGGTAAGTGTGGCAAACATGCGTGACTATACAGCATCCATGAAACACACAATACAGAGGCACAGTTGGAGCTACAGCACGCTCTTCTCTGTAATTTTGTATTTCTTAAGAGAGATATCAGCGGCAATGAGGATGTCATTTCAGATGGTAATTAAGCTGCTGCTTGTC
>VUQS01001307.1:19890-32951 GCA_015108495.1 Heterochromis multidens | reverse complement strand
ACCTCTTTTCTGGTTTCCTCCAGCAGAAACTGTCTTGTAACGCTATTGATAGATGTCTAAACCTGTGGCCAAGGGGAGCTTTTGACTGGCCAAGCTGCAGACAGCCACATGTTGAATGGATGTAGGATGTTTGCAAGCATGAGGCTGGTGTCAAATTGGTCACTTAAAAAGTCCAAGTCCAGTGCTCATGTCTTAAAAGCTGCTTGAAGTTATTCGGTATAATCCGCCACTGAGGCTTCATTAATGCCAGCAGTCACTTTGTTTTGATCCCATTATGGAGTTTGTACTTCAACTATTTTAAGTTTATGTTAAGTGTCTTTTTTTTATCTTTATTTGGCCAAAAAAAATTTTTTTTTCAATCAAAATGATCAGTTTTCACCAAACAATGACATTAAACAAATATTTCATTAATAAAACATTGACAAAATGTGGCCAAAGCTTTCCAAGTCTATACTTTTTAGGCAACAATACTAAACATCACCTTGTTACAGCTTCTACATTGCTAGGACTTTCAGCCTCTCTTTGTCTCACTTTTCTTTGGGATGCTGTTTTCTAGACTTGCAAGTTAAGAATTGTGATTCTTTCCATGAAAATGGTCATCAGCTGACCCTGCAGTGCAATAATGTAACTAATATATGAACAACAAATAAAAGTAAAGTGGTTTCATCTGCTTAAACAAGGTAAATACATGTGTAGAAACTTCATGACATTTGTGGATCTAAGTGATGTGTGACTTCTGTAACCTGGTAATCTGGGCTCAGGTGGGTTTATTCTCTGCCTTTATGACTGTAAGGTACGTCAGGTGGTTTTTCTTGATTATCTGAAGCGTCCTGACTGTTTAAGTCCACCACCCAACAATATGAGCTGTGACTCAGGGCTAATAAGTATTCATTGTGATACGTTTGCAACATCAGTACTCACACCTTACACTGATGACAGTGGCCAGGTAACAGCGGTAACACCTGAGTCATCCTTGAGTCATCCCTGAATGTTTTCTTTTTTTTTTTCCTTTTGGAAGCCTTCAGGAAAACTGTCATCGCTGTGGCTGGTTTCACTGACAGACTGGCTCATAAAAAAACAAAACAAAACCAAGTACAACACTGAAAGTGATTTAAAACCGGTTTCTCTTCAGGTAGTGGTGTTAAAGGCTGGCGAACAGTTATAAAAAGCTCTGCTTCCTGGTTTAAAGACCACCTGCTTTCCCATTGGTGCTTGTGAATTTTCAAACTCCAGTCTTGCTTTCGGCAGTATGAAGGGCCAAAGGTCATGGGTCTCACTGAGCTCATAGGTGCATGAGTGAGGCTGAGTAAAACAAACACTGTGACGCCGTGCTGGTCTCATGACGAGCGTGCAGTACTACATCTAGCAGTTCAGCTCTCTGTGGAAGTCCAAGAGGGAATCATTCTCAGAGCCAGAAGCAGGCAGGCGTGCACAGTAGTCTCAAATATCGGCCTGCCTGCCTGTATATCTGCCAGCTAATCACAGCTGAAACAAAGAGCCCAGTCTTTAAGGAAAAGGGCATTTGACAAGGAAGTAAACCAGCTTCAGTTGTCACATATGGAAGCCAACAGTTTGAGGAGAGAGGAATGTGAACTGGGAAGGAAACTGGAGTGTTTCATATTTATACTGAGTTTACATGAGGGACCTGCAGTCACTGGACAAAGGATGGATAGACAGAGACATACTGTTAATAAAGGGCTTCAAACCTTCAACCGTCTTTCTGTGAGAACCTCTTTAGGATGCCTGGTTAACTCCATTAGTAAATTTACTGTGCTAAAGATCTTCTTTCTTTGTCTTAACAGCGAAAACCACAGAGCATCATGGGACGCTGGTACAAGCTTTGTGTTTAAGTCTGCCGTCTTATTTGTGTGAGGTTCTGTTGTTTTATACACTAGTATGTGAAGTCTGGTAGAGCTATTTTGAGTGCACAGGGTTTGTTAACTCTGACATGTCTGTTTATTTCTGAATTGTGTTATCAAGAATTTTATGTTTGTGATTTTTTTCTCAAGTATTATCTCAAAATGTCAGGTTTAATACCGACTTGTAGGATTCTCTAATATTTATGAGATCCTTGGGCAATAGTTACTTTTCTGGTTTATATTTCCAAAATTCCACAAGTGTCATTTCATCGATCCATTTTGTTCCGCTTATCCAATTCAGGGTCGGGGGGTGGGGTGGGGGTGGGGGTGGGGGAGCCTGGACAGGTCGCCAGTGTGTCGCAGGGCTAACACATAGAGACAGACAACCGTTCATGCTCACATTCACACCTATGTAGAATCACCAGTTAACCTAATTCCATGCATGTCTTTGGACTGTGGGAGGAAGCTGGAGAGAACTCACACAGACGAGGGGAGAACATGCAAACTCCACACAGACAGGATTTGAACCCAGCACCTTCTTGCTGTGAGGTGAAGGTGCTAACCACTGCTCCACTGTGCTGCCAATAATTCTCAGTTTTAATCCAAAATTTCACCATTTAATTAATTAATTTGTTTATTCCTCTAAAGTCATAAGAACTCCCATATAATATTATAAAGTTTTGGTTTTATTTTGGCAATTTTGTGGTTTTAACTCTATTTTTTTAACTTTATTTTGAGTGGTTAATCTTAAATTTAGTCCAGTTTAATAAAGTTTAAACCAGATTTTTTTGTTTTTAATCACAGACTTTTGCATTTGTATAACTTAATCTGTTTACATATAACATTTAGCTACATTTTCTTAATATTTCATCTTGAAACGTTAGGTTCCTTTTTGTGTTTTACATCAGTCATTTTAGTTTTATTTGCATTTACATTGAAGCAAGCCAGCGTTGCAGTAACTAACAGGACTGTTCACCTATATCAGGATTCATGGAATTATTGTAAACTCACTGGGTTTCCTGAGGAGGAAGGAGACTTTTGTTGCAGGGTGTGCGAGGTTCAAAGAGTTCAGTGTAAGTGATGGGCTGAACTAGAGAATGACACATACAAGTGACAGTGTTAAATGCAAAAGACTTAAAGAATGTGTTATTTTCAGCACTTAATGCCTCTCATCTTTAAGCTGACTGTGGTTCAAAGTGTTTGAGGAGGAGTGCGAAGAAGAGAAACCTTACTGTTAACATCACATCTGTTAGTATAATTTTCTCATTTTATTCTTATTTGTGCATTTTTTTTAACATTATCCATCGAGTTCTGAAAGGTTTTGATATGTGGAAATGTTCAGAACGATTTCTCCAGCCTAACTTCTTAAATTAAATGTTATGCCTAAGAGCTACAGAAGAGCACATTGTCCTGAACATCAGAGACATGAATGCGTTGACAATGACACATCCTTCAGCAGGAGGCTTCTCATCTCTAATTACGGAGCTGCAGCCAAAACAGTCTGGACTAGAGTCAGTCCAGCCACTATAAATAGAGTCTAACCACAAATCCAGACTGCACATTTTCATCACTTAGTCATTTTCTTGAAACAGGAATCGGTCTCTCAGTCCAACAGCAGTCAGTCATTTCATATACTGGGCAGGTTTTAGTTTCATGGGGAGAAAAGCTGCTAAACATAGAAAACGGCTGCATAACACAGAAACTTACGTTTTAGTGTTAAGAATGAGGACAAGTTAGCTGAGTGTGAGGGTTATTGTTACTAATGGCCTATATTTTCCACAAAAAAGTCTTTGAATTCAGCAGAGAGATTTTGTGTTTAGCTTTTTAATGTGTGTTGTTTGGCCAGTCGTGTGGGTCTCTTTTGATTGGATGAGGTCTCTTTACTGTCACTGCTCATGAAAATGAGCTGTTGACACTCAAATCTTTGTTCAGCTGTGATCTAAAAATCGCTGATAATCACCTTGAGTATTAACATTACCAGAATGAATCAATACTAACCCCTAAAAAGTTTGTCTCATTTGTGCTTTTGTTTTGTTGTTGTTGTTTTGTTTTATCTATATCTACATATAACATCTCCAAATATGAGGACCTTTGTGATTGTATTTTGAGTAGAAAAACATCCGAAGAGGCATTTTGAAACACTAAAACTCTTTACTGAGAGACCAGCAGCTGCTGCAGGCAGGACGAGGCAGATTTCATTCAGGTTTCACTGACCGACACCCTCGAGGCAGAAAAGCAGAAAATATTCCTGATAGGTGGGTGTCAGTGATTGGCTAATATCCAGTTTTGTTATATCCAATAAACCGCCAGCAGAGGATCACTTTCTTTTCGGAGGCAGCAGGAACTGGAGTGTGTTTTGATGTGGTGTGTGTTTGGGTGTGTGTTGACACAGTGGAGTTCCTAAGTTCAGACGGTTGGAAGGTTTGTTTTTATTTGAACTGGTGGGCGTGGAGAGAGCTGGGCCTCACCTGTCCACCAATCAGACAGCGGCTGTGCCTCAGGTGTGTGTTTGGAGTGATCGCAGTGTAAATTTATTCAGCAATGGCAAAATGGAAAAAAAAATTAGACCAGTCAGGCTTCTTGAAGGCAGGGAGTAATGATAGACAGGTTGTACATTTACCTGAGTTTGTGTCTATAAAGTGCAGGACATACAGAGTAACTGTTTAATAACTGGTGCCTGGTTTATATTTAAAGACCAACTACAGCAACTCATGAAATCATATTTTCTTCATTCTTCATAGATAGTTCATAGATACAATCATGCCTCATGATGCCTCTTGGCTGCCTTTGACCTTTATATTTATTTTCTTTGCTTAAAGGTAAAAGTTCTCTCTCTCTTTACCGTAGCAGATAGAAAAGCAAGCATCGTCAGTTGTTACTTCCAAGTGTATGTGAACATTCGCAGTTTGAGTTAGAACTTTATCATTTTGTCCATGTGATGTGAATTTTGAATATAAATGGTCAGCACCAGCAGTACATGTATTGGGCTTGAAGTTTAGGGTTTCCAGCAGAAAGGCTGCCACTGATTGGTGGCATAGCTCTATTCACCCACAGTAACACATTTATCTCCCACTTGTAGCATAAACAGTAATATAGGTCTATACCAGTTGGAGAGCTCCTAATAAAATAAACTTCTTCAGATGCAACAAAAACAAGCATTCTCCAATGCTTAGGCATGGTGAGCTGCAGTTTGGAGGAAGCGCCGGTTCTGATAAATTGAACTAAAGGATAATGCAGAGAGTAAAAGAAATTTTGAAAAATTGAACTTCAACACAGTAGCTTCGCTTCCCATTAGCACTGTTACATTTTTCCACATGAACCCCTTTTAGAATGTTGCAAACTCCACAGTTCCTCTTTACTCTGTACTAACATGAATTTTAGGTTCTTGTCAGCTCAAATCTTTCTCAGTAGGTCAGAAATTCCTGTGTTCATATGCTGATGATGAACATACAGACATCCATGTTGGCAGAGCTCTGTTGTATTTATATGTTATGTTGCTGGAGCTTTGGAAGATGAATGAGCCGTTAGGGGCGGCTGCATCTTTGGCGGTCTGAGCTCAGAGTTGGAGACAAAGTTTAAACTCTGCTGAATGACTTTACTTCAATATTGTAATATTAACATCACATGGATGGATATACTTCCAAAATAAACCTGCGAGAATCGGGTCCCTGCACTCGTTAACCTGATTTTGTAGATTCCAAACGAGCTCTGAAAAATTTGCAAAGCTTTTTATTCTTTGAGCCTCTTTTATTTCTTCTCCTCCCAGCAGCCTCAGCTGCCTGCATTTCCCATTAAAACCGTAAAAAGTAACAGCTCAATCATAGACGTTAATAGGCTCACCACAACAAGCAAAGGCCCTGCCCATTTTATACTGCTCCATTTTAATGATGATTTCAAGCAGAAGGGTCAAACTGCTTCTTTTCCCTCCCCCCATTTATCCTTTGCTTATTAAAGCTGAAACTTGACACCTGTGGAGCAGGCAGAAGGAACTGTAAGGAATTTAAACAGCTTGCAGATTTGTCATTTTGTGCTCTGCAGATGCCCCCTGATCCATGTTGTTCATGTCAGACAGCTGTTGTGCGTGCAGCTGAATTCCTGCTCAGTCTGCAGGAGTTTCTTCAGGTCATCTTAACAAGTGACCAATCAGAGTTTGAGGAATTCAAGACACACATGAGTGACACATCCCCATGGTCATCCACAGCAGTACTTATCATCAGAAGCATGTGGACATTCAAACAATGTAATTGAGCTTGTTGGCTGTGGAAACTGGGCGTAAAAGATTTACTTACTTTGGGATTAATGATCTTTTAAATATCTCTCATTACCGCTGTCACTGAATTTAGTTGTTGGTTATAATGGAGATGGCAGTGTTTGTCCCAGTATGAGCTGCTTATATGTAGAAACCACTGAAAGCATTTCTTTATGGAGCTGAGGGCCTGTGCGTCATATAGAGACAAAAAAAGGAACAAACTGTTGCAGTAAAAGTGAAGAACATCTATGTTTAATATATCATATATTGTGGCACTAAAATTTCCCTTCATTCAAACTGCAAAGCCAAGATTTAACTAGAAAAAAATGAGAATCCGCATATTTCTGGTGTAAATGTGTCTGTTTGGAGCTGAACCCAAACTTTCAGTGTGGTGGTCTTGCTTCCTTGTCTGTAGCCTTCTAATTATGTATGGAACAAAAAAAATTCTTTTCCACAGTTACATATACAGTAAGGAGGATTGGTGTCCTATTTCCTACGTCATTTTGAAAAGAAAAAAAAGAGTTGAGCTTGGCTTCTGGCTCACTGAGTTCTTTTTACCCTCCTGCTAAAATAACACCTTCTCAAGCCGGCAAACACTCTGGATACGAGCCAGAGGCGCCTGCACCCGATCCTAAACTGGTTTCACTGCTCTCAACTGACTGCATGTAGGGCAGAGGGGCAACAGCGACTGTGGGAAATCAAACAGTCTCAGGCTTGCAGTTTCATACCCAGGCCCAGACAGGAAACCTGTTTATTTTTATTCCCTCCACCGGCTGCAGCACTGAGTGCGTTCCAAAACTTTCATTTAAGTTGATCATTTTAACGAGCAGCTCAGCAGGCTGGTGGAGAAACAAAAAGCGTATCAACGGGCGCTTTTGGACCACAGGAACTTTCCTTCATAGTGCTCATAACTTTTGGAGAAAGTTCCCATTTCTTTATGTCGCCACTCTGCGGGAACAAGAGACAATCAAAGTACTTAAAACCCTATTTTGGGGGTTCTTTTTAGCTCTCTTCCCAGGGTAGGTACTCTGCAGCACCAGGGGAACCTTTTAGGGAGATACTAAGTGATTGGTCTAGATAAGTGGCAAATTTAAACATCAGAAACAGTTGCTTATGAAAATGGAAGAAAACATGGAAAAATGAACCGACAATGAAGTTCTGGCTTTATTAAGTCTTTATGCAGTGGAGAAGAGCTTAAATTGAGAAAACAAATGTGTGAATGTATGACACACCGTAAAGTCTACTAACAGGTGCATTTTGCATGATAATGGATGTGATAATAGCTGATAATGGCCTTTTAATGGGCAATGACATTCAAAGCTGGTGAAAATGGATATAAAGATTAATTCAAAAAACAAAACTTGCAAAGGAAGTAAAGTTAGCAGAGTTAGCTGTAATTGTTTTTCAGTTAATCAGATCTGATCAGCTGCTTAGTTCAGTGCTGATATGTTGGATAAAGTATCGAGAAACTGATCAAAATCAATTCAAAACGGCTTCTTCCAGCCTTGGTTGTACATTTCTGCCATTGATGAGCTGCCTATTTTTCATGTTCAGTGTAAGATTTTGCCAGTATTCAGACCTTTCTGATTTATTTTGGAGGTGATGCAGAGACATAAACACTCAAATATAACTATGCACACAAGCTGAAAACCCCAACGTAGCTGACCCTGAGTCTTCCTGTGTGATCAGATTAGTCATTCAGTTTATGAGGTATTGCTTCTTTTAAGATGAGACATTTTGGACTTAAAAGTGCTCCAAACCCTGCCCTTTTTCCTCAGAATTTGCTTCTTGTCTCAGTTTGTAGGTTAATCCATGATCCCGATGGCATTGTAGCAGCTGTGTGTATGTAGGTCTGTGTTATTGTTATCAACAGAACCTCATGGTTGACACTAAGGTTAGCCTTTATGTGGTTCAGAGGAGGATGAGGTAAAGGCGGATCACACATATGTTTCGACTGCAAACACATCAGATGGAGGATTAGGATTCAAGGATTAGCGTTAAGGTTGTCTTTGTTTTTCTTTTAGTTTCATAAACTCTTTGATCTTCTTTAACCTATTTAAATACTCTCACAGCTATAGCTATCAAGTGTTATTCTATTTAATAAAATGCAATCAGAATTTGAATCATGAAATGAAAGGAAAAGTGGACAGCTTCTTAAAAATGGAACTGGTTTCCAAGTTGTGGCAAGTAAGATCATAATGAAGCTCCATAGTGTAGGGGTTAACACATTTGCCTAACATGTAGAAGATCCCTGGTTTGAGACTGGGAGGAGACACAAATCCCTGGGAGCTTTGTGTCAGGAAGGGCATCTGGCTAAAAATCTGCCAAGTTAAATATGTGGATCGGCCCACTGTGGCAACCCTTTATGAATAAGGGAGCAGCTAAAAGAAGCTTTTACGTGAAGACCTTGCTCTTCAATTGACTATATAATGGAGCTTTCTCACTGTTTTAAATGACTAAAGACATAAAAATAAGTCCATACTTACATGTTAAACCTGCTAGTGAAACATCACTTTTTTTTTTTCTGAAAATGAAAAATAATACAGAAACTTTTGTATTTTTCACCAGATGAAAAACAAATTGTCACCTGATTTTATTGACTAAAACTGCCAATAATTCAACGTGCATGCTGCAGTTACTGTATATCTTTGTCAACAAGATATGGGCACGCAAAATCAAAGCAGCTGCCAAAGTTCAGTTATTATAAAGATTTTAGGCAAATTTTCCAAGGTAAGAATTAAAAATTACACCTCCTTCTCTTTCAACTTACATGAAAACTTGAAAGTGCATATGACTTATGGGGAAAAGAAATCTGTTAAAAGTCGATTATATCCAGACAAACACAAAATGGTTATTGTTTACTTCCAGTCAGCCCTGAAAAACATAAAACTTCATTTCTCTTCTCTTTTCTTCACCCTCCTCTCCCTTTGTTCTACCCTCCTCTTTCCTCTTCTGGCTTTCTATTAAGTCATTCCTCTGGATCCTAACACTTCCTAACCTCTCACTCAGTCCAGCTCCCTCCACATGTGTATGTTTTTATAGAACATTGTAACAGAAGTCTGCAGAGTTCAACTCATTGTGATTTTATCTATACATTAACACTGTTGAGAAAACCTGCTTGAAAACAAATGTACATTTTAGATTTTGGTATTATAATTGGTGAAATAATTTAAACCTCACAATAACCTGTAACTTAAATAATCACCTCTTTCAGGCATAAAATGCTTTTGGGTGGTGTTAAAGAATAAAGCTGCCTAAATGTTTAATTTAAATATTACCCTTATAAAATCTAAACACTATGGAAAAGATGGACTTAGCCAACATGACGACAACCGCTGGGTTCTGGACTCTTGGCAGTATGGGTGCAATGCTAATTAGTGTTAATTGACCAACTTATAAAATATTAGAATTTACTCATCAAAACTGGAGCACAAACGTCTTGGACAGACTGTACCACATAGCAAGCCATATTATTTCTTACATATTGCCGATTTTTAAAGCACTGGCTGCACAAACCAAGTTCAGAGGTCCAGTTCAGTGACTTGAATTAGCGCAGTTGAAGCATAGCAGACAGCAAGTGGCTACAACTGACTCACTCTGTCAACTTGTCAGTCAAAGTGGCTATATCCCTACTAATGCAAACTTTCAGCCTTAACACAATTTAAACATGAGTTATAACAAAATTACCACAGTACAGTTGATCAAAACCATTTTTGTATCGTGACTCATGTGAGGGAATTGACTCTCTTTTGGAGCCAACCTCGAGTGGCCATTAGAGGAACTGCATTTTTTTGGCACTTTGGCACCGGTTTCATCCTCAGCCACGATGTTTTTTGTTGTTGCATGTTTAAAACACACAAGTGTAAAAGGAAATAAGAAAATAAGGAAGGTGATTTATTAGTTATGAACTCTCAAATTAAAATTTTAATTATAACTTGTAAGTAAGAGGACCTCTCTTACTATTTTTTTCTAGATTAATATATTTTTCTAAAACAACCAAGTGATCAAGGTTTTCACAAAGGTACCATCTGTGTGCAGATTCAGTTTCAGCTTGAGGACTTTGCTGCCACCTGACCTCTTTATGACCTCATCATTGTGTAATAAATCAAACTCCATTAAGACAATGTTAAAAAAGTGTATCATGTCTACACATATTTTTCCTTTACATCAACCTGATGTACAGACTTACTGTACAGCTCTGCAGCTACACAGGAACCTGCACATCTCTGCATGAGAGGTCATTTCTCGGTTGAGTGGCTGCAGAGGCAATATTTCAAAAAAATGCAGTAAAATGGGTTTTAGTCTGAGATGCTCTGTTGACACTAATCCCTCAGTGTCCTGCTGAGTCGTGGTTCCCCGCTGATGAAATGGTCAATTAAAACCAGGAATGGAAGACTGTAGATGTGACCCCTTTTGACTTATTTTCAATGATGCGGCATCACTGCTGCAGGAGGAGGCAGGCAAAAGTGGAGGCTTTTGATTTTGGGCATTTCAGATCTTTTCACCAGCTTTCCGACCTGCACTGTCTGGAATTTTGGAGTTCAGTATCCAAGATTAAGTCTTTTTTTTTTTTTTCTGGCATTTTTTATATAGAATTTCTTGTCTGGTTTTGTTTAGGTTGCCAAATCAGTTGCAAATAAATCCTAAAAGTAAAATGCAATTTAGAAATTCTGCAGTATGAAAGACACTAAAAACTCAGAACTGCAAAGATTACTTTGGCATTTATTTCTTCATTTTGAAATTAACTTGCTTGTTTCAGAATAAATGTCAAGTCAAGTAAATGTCAAAAGTCAAAATGACTAGATACATTTCCAGAAATGTTGCTATATTTTTGCACACTTTTAAATCTCTGAAGGAAAAAAGTACATAAACAAGTAAAAAAAAAAAATTAAAAAAAAGATGAGATTAATGAATATGTCATGCACTATAGGAGGCAGGTTTTACCAGGACAAGTCAGGAAGGCGTGTTACACTTTTCTTGCACATAGCACTACAGGGTTTACATTTCAAAACATCACATATCTGACAAACGGTTGTAATAATTTAATGGAAACATCTGCAGGAAGGACACAGTTTTCTTTTTTTCCTCCTTGAAAGGCAGAAAACAAATGAGCTTAAAGGAAAGCCTGTCTGAGGGCAGGTGTTTTGGTCATACATGTCAGTTTAACTGTTTAGTGTCAGCCTTCCAAAGGTTAGAAATTTGTGTTGGACAGTAGAACCAGCTGCATGTTAAATGTGAATAGATATTTTTAAATCCACTCCTTGGCTGGAAATAATTATATTTAGTATTTTTATGTTTGGGTTCAGAGCATGTGCATTCAAAAAGCAGGAAGATGCTTTTTTAAATCTGTGAGCATAAAAACTTCAACCAGAAGCTGTAAAATATTTAAAACTCAAATCTGACCCACAATGTCCAATTCAACCCAATCCAGCATAACATTTTAGTAAAGTTTTCTTCCTCTTCTTTTTCTTTATTTTGACTTCTTGGATAGGTCAAGAGGCTTTTCTCAGTATCACCCTGATAAATATGATTGTTAAGACTATTTTTTCCCCATTTGAACTTCACAGTTCAGACATGCAGAATACAGAAACAGAACCATGAACAAATATGATCTGGGTTCATACAAGGTCAGAGTGTTCCCCATAATGAGGAAGCCTGCTCTGACTTTAGTTTTGCCAGTCTAAAGCCATCAATGCTCCAAGCACATCAGGACCCTTGCAAATATACAAATATAGACTGGCGCCACCAGAGGGGATGACGGGCAAGATAGGTTCCTTCAAGAATTACTTTTAAAAGCCAATCCTGATCTAAAGCCTGATGAGTTATCCCCATGTTGCTGTGGCTGTAACTGTGACTTGATGTAGATGAATCCTGGAACAGCCTGAAGTAGGTTTAATTAGGTTTAGTGGCTCTCAGAAAACCACCTCCTTCGACATCTTGGAGCTGGATCTGACAGTTAGTCTAATATTACATCCCCTTCAGTTTGTGATTGGCCTATTATGTGGAGGAAGGAAGAAATGCAGGTGTTGAATTTTGTTTATATTACTTCTCATTATCACTGTCTCTTTGCATGTTTACAACCAGTCGAAACACTGCGATTGCCTTCAGGAAACACTTTCAGTCCCAAGAAATATAATGTGTCTCCCTCTCTGTGGGGAGGACCGGTGGCTCTACTCTGAGACTTTTCTCTCTCTTTAGTAAAGTGTCTGCACCAGTAATGACACTACACCAGTCCATCTGTTTGACAGGCCTAAACTGTGTAAGAAGATACAACTCAGAAAAATTCACTTCACAAACTTGATTTCTAATGGCACTGGAAAGCATTTTTTACAAAAAGATATCAGAACTTTTCATTAACTTTAAGTTCTTTGGAGCAAGCCTTTCAGCCTTTTGCTGACGCATTGGACCTTGCATGAGGCTTTAGTGACTAGAACATTAAACTGAACTTATCAAAAAAGCCCCTGATTTAAATTTGTTTGAAAGATTTGGATTTTCTGAATGCTGTAATTGTTTCTTTTAGGCGGATGTTGGTTATTGTCTTGGACATCTTTGATAAACACAGTTCTGTTTCAGATCAGATCTGAGAGAGAAGTAGGAGGAGGGTTATCTGATCCTGGACTGTGCTGAATGCAGCTTCCTGGAAACCCCATCCACACAAACACACTCACACACAACGCAACACAACACAGCACAGCACAACACAAGTAGAGGCTAGGCACAACCCGAAAAACCAAACATCCATTTTCACTAATTGGCTTGTTCTCATGCGATCCTGTTACCTTGTGAGAGTGCAGGTCCTCTCCTCAGAGGGCTACTCAGAGTACTGGTACATCGTGCTATTCTTATTTGCTCTGTTAGAGAAGACTAAAGTTGGATCATTAAGGATCTGATTTAATATGACTGATTGATTTTCTTTTTTTTTTTTTTTTTTTTTTTTTTCAGCATGTATGTTA
>VUQS01001307.1:0-16657 GCA_015108495.1 Heterochromis multidens | reverse complement strand
TATTCTTTTTTGGGTTTTTTTTTTTTTTTTTTTTTTTGGTCTGCGCTGGTCTGGCGTGAAGAGTGCTGATGAGTGAAGGAACAGTTTATTTTTGCTGGTTTAAACTCTGGATGTCTTCAGCTCCAGACTCTGTTTCAAATGATTCCTGAATGAAACAAATGCTGTCTTGTTGCTTTTGACTCATTCACTTTTGCCTGCTGATTGCAAGAGCTACCAGACATGACAGGCTTAAAAAAACAAGATTGAAAGAAATGCAGTAAGTTTTACAGTTTTTACAGCGATTCAAAACTTCAAGCCTGAAAAACAGCTTTTATTCATGTTTTAATTGTTGGTTGTTTGACAATGAATCCCCAAGTACATTTTTGAAAGGTCCCTTCTCTTTTTTTCTTGCTAAAGACTGCACCCATTTTCAGTGTGCCCTTGAGCCATAAGTAGCAGAGAGTCAGTGTTTGTCTACCTTTGCTCTCTGATCTCTTGAGTTATGTGCAACCTGAAAAATATCCCCATTACACTATGTGAAACATGATGATTTAAAAACACTCTGGGGTCTGCTGTGATAAAACAGAGCCTTAAAATTTGTTTACCCTGCAAAGCAATTCTTCTCTAATTCATTCCTCGCTGGGCCACTTAACCCACTTCTTCACCGTCCAAGCCACCAGAATCATAGATTGTCTTTGCGAGTGCACTCAGTTACTTGACACTTTTCCAAAAAAGCCATAAAGTCATTTGAGGAAGTTAAAAGCTCTGAGGCTTGAAGCGTATCCCAGAATAATGTCTTTCTCACACTCAGTAAGCAAAGATGCTGAGACAAAGAAAACAAGGTTATCTCTGCAGTCCAGTGGGTCGGGCGGCTTCAAAGGGATTTTGTACCTTAACATCAAGGCTTGTTTCCTAGACTGTGATATGTCTGAGATGGAGGTAATTCAGAAATTAAAGGGAGAATGTGAAAATGTAGGTCAACAAGGACTGAGAAAGATAGGAAGAAAATCTAATTTCCATTAAATACAAGAAGTATTGTGCTGTAATGTCTGTTTAATGTCTGAAGAACGTTTGTTGTCCACTTAGCAAATGCTTTTATCTGCAGTCTCACGATAGCAGCAACTCCACATTTGAATTGAATCGTGCTGAGCAAAACAACCGAGATAAAAGACAGGTTAGGCTTTCTTTCTTTCTTTGGCAAAGTTCAGGTAAGACCACTATAGTTAAAAGATTATTTACCTCTGCAGTAATTTAGATTTGGCAGTGTGTTCTGGGACCTCCCTGTCTTTGCATGCATATACATTAAAAGCACAAGGTAGAGAGCAGCAAGACCCCTGTAAAAGATCAGTGCAGCCATCAATGACAACAGATGATATTTAGTCAGGAAAAGGATGAAAAGAGGAGTTGGAGTGGAGGTGGATTGCAAAGCAACTTGCAAATGCTCAGCAACTGTCAGCAAACAGCTAAAACACTTTAAAGAACGTACCCCATATGAGATTTGTCAGCTGGATGCATAGAATGGTGTCTTCTGAACCATCAGCTGATTTGGGCTGGAATTGAGATCAGCTGATCTGCTGGGACTGGACCTTGATTTCTTGGCCTACCTGAACTCAGTGCAGTCAATCAGTGCATTATTGGTAAACAAATGCACGTTGCCTTTTTATGATATGCTGTTTTACACACAAACTCCAGACAGTGTCGTGAGAATCAGGTTAGGACGTTGTCCAAAGTCGCCCTTTTTCACATGTAGCAGGAATCTGCTACTGCCATTGTCAATGTGGAAAATTGGTTTAGTTGAGGGTGTTAGTGCAGGAGGCAGGACACATGATTTCCACTCTTTTGTTGTGAATCTGCCAGACTGTGTCCTGCACTATTCTCACATGAGCGCAATCTGACATCCCATTTGTTTTAAGGAGCTGGCAGCTTAAATGCTGGATGGATGTTAACATTGGTATCTGCAGCTTCAGTGGGTAATGTCTAGAAAAGTCCAGGGCTGACATGCATGTGTGAAACCGCATGACACAATAAATTTGATGACAAAAGATAGAATGTCTTTCCAAACCTTTGGTTACTTTCTATGCCATCTCATTTTTTGATGATGGACGACTCCTTCAGTAGCCAAAACAAATGCTGCATACATTAAATAGTTGTGTCTTCTGGAGCTTTGAGTCCAATGAGGACATTTATGTAAGCAGGTCCTAATAAACCCTAAATGTAAACAAAAATGTACCACAATGAAAGGTGTTTATTTATGGACCACTACATGCTATCAGACCCCCTTTTTAACAACTTTACAGTCACTATCATCAGTCTCTAAGGCTACCGGAACTTGTAGCTGCGTCATAGTAAACCTTTCAAGACTCTGGACAGTGAAAAGCTGTGACAGGAGGGTGATAATTTTATGTTTAACAGATGCTTAACTGCAGATTGCATTACAGACTGTGTAGAAAGGTTGTGTGATGGACTTTTCTGTAAGTGCTTCACAAATAAAGCTACCAGTTAAATGTTTTTAATGAAGCAATCAGATACAAATGCTTAGTTCACTTTCCTGTTGTGTAGGAATGCAGTTTAAACACAATGTAGGAATGGTTGACTCCCACACTGACAAAAAAGAGCTTCTACATCAGAATAACTGAAAGGGCAAATTCTAAAAAAGTAAAATAAAAATCTTAAGGATTATAGGAAGGCGATAAAAAATAAAAATGCACCCCTTCATTGTGTCACCGCTTTTGCCCCCTTAAATGTCTGCAGATGTTTTCAGGTCTGCTACCTTAATTTGTACAGTCACACAATCTGTTTCTGGAGGTAAAACTGTCTCTTTTTTGTGCAACAAGGCGTCTGTTGTTTGTCCCAGAAGAAAGGCAGAGAGGGGAAGACAGTATTTATATTCTGTCCGTTCCTTCTCCTTGGAGTCTGCAAAAGCAGTGCCAGGCGACCACAGCTGGGCAACACATGGCAACTGTGGCCTCAACTGCCAGCTTGTAGCACACACAAACCCACACACACTCACACACTGATGCACAGAATATCCTGCAAACGCACTCCCTCAAAGCACAGTTTACAATGCGTGTTTTTTGTATGTGTGCACACTTCTTCAGACGGTTTCACTGCACTTGTGCAAACAATGCCTTAAACGTGCACAAATTACTCTCCCATGCTCTCATGCACACGCATACTTTCATACACAAACACAGAGGGAGAAAGTAGGTCAGGTGGGCTCTACTGAAAGGACTCTGGTCATTTCCCTCCTTTATGGTCTAAGTGGTCTTTAGGGATCGAAACCGGTCTAAGCCCAGTTAGTTCAGCGTCAGGTCATTGTTGATCCTGAGTTTCACATCTGCAGAAAGTTTAAGAGTCTCTGCTAAGTTTAGTTTGTTCCTTTGAATTCAGAATTCCTCCCTTCACGTGAGTTTGATTTGGGCTCAGACATGCAGCGACGGAGACGAATTGCTTTGCATGCATGCTTGTGATGACTAATGAGTCGCAGACAAGGCATTTGTTTAGTCAGAAACTAGTTCGCTGCATTCAGTTTTGTTTTTACAATGTTTTCAAATTATGTATTAGATTCATGTATATGTTCAAATCCCTTACCACCACTAATTTTACCTTTTTCCCCT
Organism: Heterochromis multidens; assembly: GCA_015108495.1. Taxonomy (NCBI): domain Eukaryota; kingdom Metazoa; phylum Chordata; class Actinopteri; order Cichliformes; family Cichlidae; genus Heterochromis; species Heterochromis multidens. The sequence continues at coordinate 13,061 of VUQS01001307.1, read as the reverse complement.
CCCTGTGGAGCAGTGTGAAGAAAGCTCACTTATTGTTCTTCCTTTGACTAAAAGCTCTCAGAGGAGAAAATAAAAAAGGCTTTATTTAATATAGAGCTGTGTTTCCTGTGGTCTGGTCCGGCTTCATGAAATCTGGAAATCATAATCTGCATGGTTCTAAGCAGAAGGAGACATAAATATATGCTGAGATAGCCAGCTCTTGTGATGGGATAAACACAGTTAATAGTGGTGCAGTTGGTTCTTGTGTTTATAGTTATTCCCGTTAGGTGCTTAGTGGGACAAGCTTAGTGGACGTAACATGATTAAACAGACTGTAAAATGTAAAGTGTTTTAAAGGTTTTGTTGGTGTCATCCTGTATGAACCATCTTGACTGCTGGTTTCTTTTTGCGTGAAGTTCCAGAAGTATTTTTCTAGATTTCAAAATTAAATTAATTCACGGTCTTAACCTGCCAACACCTTAAAGAAGCAGCCAAACAGAGGCATGAATCAGAGCTGCAGCAAATTCAGACTGTTTAATTTTTTGGACTGGGGAGTAAAACATGGTGCCATCTTTGCTGAATTCAGTTAGACTCAAAGGGAATTCATTTAAGCTGTTACCAGTGCTCTGGGATTGAATGTTTCTTACTAAAAAAGCTTTTTTGGAGCTCTTTTTGGAGCCATCTCTAGTATTAAGCTTTTGACATTTTATTTGTGAATTTCACAGCACATTTCATTTTTATTTATTTATGAGGACGATTTCATTCACATCTAAATGTTGGAAACACACCAAAGCTTGGATGGAAGCAGGGCCCAGAATAGCAAGTCCAACTTTGGAATTACTTCACAGAAATAATGTCATGGAAAAGCAGAGTTGAAGCTGATCACCAAGCCAAGGCTGACTTAAATACAACTGATTGTTTGTTTGATTTAAGATCAGATGCAACAAAAGTGACAGAACTCATGCAAACGAGATGTATTTAAATAAAGGCAAAAAAAAGAAAAGTGCGTGTTAAAAAGCCCTAACTTTACAGCAAAATAAGTATGTTTATAGTCTGGTACAAAAAAAGCTAATTTCTTGCTTCACAACAACTGCGTAACTCATCCATTTAAACTGCATTTAGGCTAAAATTGATGTAATCTTGAGGGCATGGCCATTTTGACTAACAGGTGGATGCACACATGCAGCTGTAGCCAGTAGCTGTCTGCTAGGCCATTAAAAGTGTCATTGAAAAAAGCTCTTGATCTTTCTTTGTCATTTTTTTGTGCCTTTTGGACCATTTTTTAAAATGCATTTCAACATGGGCTGCCTGTGGTTAAGTTTACCAAGAAGTGCTTCAGATTTGGTGAGTGAAATTCTAATATTTTAATTGTGTGTTACTTAACAGTCATTAGTGGGTATCTGCATTGGTATGATGGACCCATCCAGTCTATGGCTGCAGCTTGCTAACCAAGCTAGCATTACTCAATAATTTAGCACTCCGTTCTCTCGTCCAAATTTGGTTTCAAAAAACCAAAATGAAAATGGCCATTATGCTTAAATTAAGGCTTCAAACTGGGTAATTGCAAACCAAATGGTGATGTCATCTGCATGTATTATATACAGTTTTTGGTTTCAGAGAGCCATCTACAAAATAAAAATCAACTAAGAAGCATGAACTCAACCACCAAAATTACACAAATAACTTGATCCATGGGCTGGTTTGTCTAAAACCATTCATGGGAATGCAGATTTCCCACTGACAGACAGAGTAGAAGTGAAAGGTTGCCAGTTAAAGGTAAAGAAAATGTTGGTATGATGAGAACAACTCTTTCTCTTCCTTAAATGACAGCAATAAAACAGTTTAGTGCTTTTTAGGCAATAGAGACCCCCAAAAAATGCCTGACTAAAAATGGCACACAAAGCCCACTGGCTTTTTCTGTGGATGTTGCATGTTTGACTCATTGAGGAGAAAACAAGGAAGCTGCCCAGCAAGCATAACTGAGATTACAGCCTGGGCTTGTGGGATTCACAGTCGCTTTGTTCTGCAAACCAAAAACAGCCCGAAAGTGCCTCCTCATTCAAAAAACATGAAAAGAGAATTTATTTTTACTTTTAGGCATGCAGGGTTTTTACTTTAAGGCTGCCTTCGCTTACCATTTCACACCTGCAAGCTTCTCTCACAAACCTACTGTTGGCTGTAATGTAGTCGGCCACAATCAGTCTTTTTCTTTACATAGATCATTCCACATAGGTTAGAAACCACACTGACAACCTTATGACCATCTCAAACTTTGGACACAGAGGTGACCTGGGCAAACTGGTACAAACATAGACCAGGCAGTCACTTCCTGGATAAAACAATAATAAATCCCTCTGAAAAGCAAGAAGAGACATGAGTCCACACAGGAAAGGCAAATTAGAATTTCTTCACTTCAAAGCTGTTTGCTTTCAAAGGGCTTCTTCAGATCTCTGTTGAACATGTTCAGCTTTTTTTGCATGCCGCTTATGTCTTAGTTGGACTCTTAAAAGTGTCTCAGAGCCAAAGTCTTCTCTACCCCTTGTGTTGTTTCATGTGGCTGCCTTGAAACAGGAAACCAGAAGCAACATTGCAGTCGTCTGTAGCAGGGCCAGCGACCAGGTGCTGGCACTAAATAATGAGCCAATTCAAAGAAAGTCAGGAGCTGTTTAGCTGAAGAAAAAGTGAAAGGTCACAGCGTGCAGGTGGCTTTGCTGAACTGTGAGTTTTGGATCAGCAGAAACATAAACTTGAAACTATTTTTGCAGTCTGACATGCACAGCTTGGTGGAAGCTTTCAAGAAGAAACTGGTAGAGCGTTGAGCCTCAGTGGACAACAAATGTATGAATACCTACATATTCTTGTTGTTCTTATGGCAACCACCATCATACTTCAACACTGTGTGGCATTATGAAAGAATCTATAACATGCAATTCAAATCAAGTGTAACAACAACTGAAAATGACCAAAGTGCTGCATACATTATGGAACAGGCAATATTAGAAATATCTGGAAAATTTCAAAGCAAAAGGTGGGTTGCAAATCGACTTGCAGATGAGAAACAATTGTAGGCAGGCTAAACCAGCTTAAAACTGTGCTCTCTATGACATTTGCCAGTTGGATCTGTGGGTGGGTATCAGCTGATGCCATGATTGTGGCAGAGCTCGACTTCGTGGCCTGTCTGATCTAACGCTATACTCAATTTGCCTTGTTTTCTTCAAATTTCTTCCTTTGTCTTTATGTTGTTGTAATATGTTCCAGATCTGCAAGAAGGCAGCAGCTAAGCTTGAATTGCATGTCTCCTGTGGTGCATAAAGGTCAACTGCACATTAAAGCTCATAGCTTTCAGTGAAAAACACCTGTTTTCTTCATCAGCCAAAACCAAAGTCATCTGCCTCTATCAAATATTCAGGGGGAATCATTGCATTCCAGCTTTCCCACGTCTGACCCTAAAGACACATTTTCGTGTTTGTTTTCTCTTCATGAATTGATTCATTGCACATTGTTTTTATAAATATATATTTTTCTGTCTCTAATTACAGTGTGGTTCCCCAAGTATTTAAGGTCTTTCCAGCATTGGTCTGTTCCATGTTCATATATTTATTCTCATGCTATTCATTCACATGCTCAGAGCTTCCCAGTATAACTCCAGTTTTGGCAGTTGGTGACTGGGCTGCTTCCTCTCTGTGGCAGCTGATTGCATGGTTTAAGATAATGTATTTGGGGCACTGTAAATGATAACTGCAATGTTGCCTGGATCTTGTTTTAGCTGATCTGCTACTGAGCTGTGGAATTGATTTTTAGACCTACAGTGTTTAGCGCCTGTGATGAAAGAGCCCCAGTTAGTTTGGTGCTCTCACATGAGTAAGAGATCCTTACGTCTGAGTACTCTGAAATAGGTCAATTCCATATTTACACCCAGTCATATGCATCTTTGTTTTGCAGTTTAGTTAACACTGAATACAGAACTGAGTCATTAACGTAGCCTCATGAACACACAATGTCACCTTCGTACAGCGTGACTCAAGAGTTACCAGAACAACACAATGAAAGCTACTGAATAGTTAATGAGACACAGTGAATCAAACGCTCATCTGCAGCAGACAGGAAGTACAAGGAGACAAATGCTGTTGTCATCAGGAGTTCATCAGCTCAGGTAAATAAATAAATAAATATCTCAGTTTGTTGGTGGGACACTGAAGGTGGGCAGATGTTTGCTGACTCTGTGTCATATCACACAATATGCATAAGAGACATGATGACTGCAGCCCTAAAGCAAAAAGCAGTCATTATGGTATAAAGTCTGGAGGGTGTCACTCTCCATTGTTATATTTTTTTATTTTAGTATTGGCTTTGTTATTGTAATAAATAAACTTCTACTTTATCACTGACAGCATCATTGGTCATTGTGGTTCCGGCTCAACAGCTCGTCAGTTATGGCTTCTGCTGGTGCCATCTGGACTCAACTCTATTTCAGTTCATGTGCAGGCAGTTAAATATTTTTGAACTAAAGGAAACTGTTTAGTTTAAAGTTAACACAGGAGTGGCCAAATGCATTATGATGTAATTAATTTTGTTTTTAATCATATAAATTTAGAAGTTCAACATTATGTCTGTGGAAGTATGACTAGATGTGGCTTGATTCTGAAACTTTCTGCAGTCCTCAAAATATTTTTATAAGCTTCATTAAACTCCGAGCATGCAGATGCTGGGTTTTTACACATTTTCCATTTTTAGTAATAAAATTTTAAATGGTTTTCACTGCTACTCCCTTCTGATTTAAAGATTCTCTTCAGTTATGTTTTTTTTTTTTTAATAGTATCAAGTCATCCCAGGGTACATTACATGGAAAGGTCAACACCTTTACAGTATTATAGAGAGAAACCTAACAGTCCTCCTGGAGCAGCACTTTGTAACAGTGTGGAGGAGAAACTGCCTTTTAATAGGATTTAACCTGTCACAGAACCGGGCTCATAAAGGCTCTGATTGGGGAGTTAAAGAGAGTAGAGGGACTCTGAGAAGAATTAAGGGGTGGTTCATGGTTACCTGGTCCAGCCCTAACTTATCAAAAAGGAAAGTTTTAATCCTAATCTCAAAAGTAAAAACTGGAAGCTGGTTCCAGCTCAGGTATGATAGCTGAAGGTTCTGCCTCCCATTCTACTTTCAGAGTAAAGTTCTCTGTTAGGGTTGTGTAGCACAATACAAACTGCAGAGTGACACCTTGTTCAAATGTCATTTTAAGCATTTAACTGACAGCTCCAATTTGCTGATATTACAATTTTACTTCAAAGGGTTGTTGTACAGGTTGTGGCATGTCTTCAACATACAAAGCACTGTTGTAGTTGTTGTTTAGTCACGTCACATGTCTATGCCTATCTCACTCTTGAAAATATATTCTTTATTTAAAACGTTTAAATTACAGGAAAATATAGTAACAAAAGTAGAGTCCCATCAGAGTTGCATGTGGTGTCTTGGGGAATTTCCTCATTTTGACCTAACAAGATAAAAATAATCTGAGTCTGACCCTCTCTGTTGGTGGCGGCAGCAGAACGGTGAAACCTCACACGCCCTGCTGAGTCAGTCAAGTTCGATTACCAAATCATACACATTCATCCAGAAAGACTCCCGTCAAACGTGTTCAGACACTTAGACAGCCATGAGCAAATTTTTATTGAGCAACTACATTTATTAAAAAAAAAAAAAAATGTTAAAGCCTGTTTGGGAGTGACAGTAAAGCATCCACAGATGTTCAGTCATTGTGAAATTCCTTCATGCTTCCCTCACTTGGGCTTCAGCTGAAGACGTCACAGTGTTGACACGTGGTGGGACTGTCAGATTACCTGGCATCCACTTCCAGGAATGAGATGAGAAAGTAAACGTTGTGCCATGTGATAATGACGGTGCCGCGCTGAGAGAAAACTGTTATTAGTGCAGTTACATTGTGCAGGGATCAGCGTGACGTTTCCTGGGCTTCTGGTTGGCTTTGAATGTAAATTGATTCATCTTGAAAATCTGCCAATAATACAAGATATTTCTAAATATTTCCAAATCTTTTTTTAGTGAGCATGATGAAAATGTAACCTTTTAAACAGCTTGCAGCATTACGCTTGTTGAAGAGTTCTACTGTACATTGGACCTCTATAGAACCTGCAGCCAATGCAAATGACTGGTGCTGTTCTACTGATCTGAGTTGATCCTGTTGGACTTGGAGCCATTAGATATTGAACAATAATTTCTTTTATTGAGACACTAAATGAGAGAAGATCTCAAAACTTTTTGAGGCTATACACAACAAAGAGAAAATAGCATGACATTTGAAAATACTTTTGTATAAGTGTTGTGAGGAATTTAGGTAGAAATATTACATTTTGTTTAATGTGGACCTATTTTATTTTATTCTTGGACTCTACTAGAGTAGCATTGCATGACTCACAGTTCAAAATAATCCTTATTTATTCTATACTTGTCGTGGTGCAGCCCTCTCCTTTTAAGTCAACTTTCTACTGATTGGCTGCTCCTTGCAAACAGAAGGTTTGAACAGCAGGTAGGTGGAGCTTCTGTGCTCACAGCCAGAGCTGTGTGAGATGGCCATATTGAGGATATCCTCTCTCAGTAACATCATGCAGATGCAAGAGTAGAAAAACTGTCTGAAACCAAATGTTTAGGATTACATGGATTACATGTACATACGTTGGCCTCATTACTTGAACCTTTGGTCCTGTTTAATATGAGCATCCACCACTGGAACCAAAAAACCAAAAACATAACAGGTCCAGTTTGACGAAGGGATTACCCATGTGCAAAGCAAATTAAGTGGACCAACCACAGTTGTTGCAGTCTGCATTGCTGGAACATGTAGTTACCCTTCTGGAAAAGGTGTATGTCAGGCTACAGCGTAGGTGATTTAACACAGAACTATAAATTAAGCTTTACTGCACTCATTTGTTAGCAATAACACACTCAAGACAGTCCAGATAAATGTTGTTCTAACTACAGATTAACTTCAGCCGGGTGTCTGACCTACAGCACTGTGGTGAATTTTCTTCTCCCACATAAGCTAACTGTTTCCTGATTGGCCTGAGTGAAGGTGGTCTTTATTTCAGGCTGGTAAAGCTGCTTCCTGTTAAAGGCTAGAAGTAAACTGTGTAGCCTTTGGACATGCTTCTTAGTAAGTATTGACAGAGAATTATAATTTTAACGTCCTGGTGCCCCTCCACACCCAAGTGCACAGTGTCTTAAGATTACACAGCTTAGTTCCTTTTATAGGTGACAGTTAGGCTGGGGTCCTGTGGATGATTTCAGTCAAAAGTAGGCATGTCAGCCAAGACAGCTAACTTTGTGCCTGTGCTGCAAAATTGGTGACCTTCTCACAGTGTCCCCCGTCTCTCTCCCCATAGGAGGTGGGATAGACTCAGCCCCCTACTTGGATAAGAGATTAAAAAATGGATGGATTATAGTTTGAATACTGTGAATATTGTGTATTGATTGGGAAGGCCTAGAAACAACTCCAAACCAGTTTTAGTTATCACATTTCTTTGGATTGTGTTACGAATATTGGCAGTAAGTATAGTTAAAGAGTAGTGGTCCGGACAGCAGAGGTAAAGCTAGAGGTCTTCAGTGCACTGAGTCACTAACAGAAACAAACAGGCTGAAACATAATTAACATGGGAATAAATTAGCATCAAATCCATGGACGTATGTGTTTGCTGAGGCATTTCACCACAGTGACAACACCTCTCTGTGGCTCTGCCTTCTGTCCTATTTCCAGTGCCCGGCCCAATGCTGTTTCTTGTTCTCAGCTCATGAAACAGTGTACTTGTGTTTTCCCCCTGGTGGTTTGATTGTCGTCCAACCAAAAGAGGTTCCAAGTCTCTCCCGAGTCAGCTGCAAACTCACATGTATCCACCCTACAGCTGCTCTCCAGATCCACAGCGACATGCCTTTTAATTATCCACTAAGCAGCTGAAGGAGGATACTGAGAGCTTCATCTCCCAGACCTACATGTCTCTGAAGTTTTGAGAATTTAGTGTGGGAAAGTGTTATTCATGCATTTGTTTAAGGCCTAAAGGCTTCCAGAAAATATGTAATTTGGATGAATGGGCCTTTTAATTAATCAGCTGTCTCTTGAAATGTTCAGCCGTCTTTAGTATCACTTTCATGAGTGTGGGGATACCTTTTCCTCTCGTCTCTTTGTGCAAATTGTTTTTGATCACTGACAGCAGGAAGACGATCTGCTGATGAGCAGCTGCTTCCTGTGGAGCCTCCAGTCAACACCTCTGCTCACGCCCACTCCCTGACATCAGAGTGTGCTGCATGATGGGACCTCTGACCCCTGCTGACAACTGCTTTGTTAATAATTCAAGCCTACTAGGTGTTATGTACCATTCACTGGGTTTTGAGCTTAGTGAGTCTTATTGCAGTTTATGATGAGCCTAGTTGAAAGTTTGATCCATTAAATTTGTATCAAAGCTGTGCTTCCGCACACTCTTTACTTTAGAATAGGATTTATTTCCCAATTTCTTTGCTGTTCTGCTGCTTTGATTTTGTATTTCAGGTGGGTACATCAGGAGAATATAACAAAATACACTGTATTATGTACCTATACACAATATTTCCTGATATCTGAAAAACATTACTACTGTTCTGGCACAAATCGAATAGAAATGGATGAAAATAAAAATTATACAAAGCTAAGATAATGACCTCACCTGTTTGTGGACCTCAAGTTTGGCTATTATATTTGTAACAGCCAAACTTGAAGTCACTGTGAAATTTTTGGTTAGCAAATTTAAAACAAAAGTAGGCAGCGGACTCCTTGGACTGTCTTTAGCACAAACGACTACTGAACAAGAGCAAATGGCCCAGAGTGGCCATACCCACTAATATATATGACTTTGAGCCTTAATATGAGTGAGTTGTATAAAAATTTCAGCCCCATGCTGTTGTCATTAATGGCTAAACTATAGAGACCATAACTATTTTTTCAGAAGGCTGTAAACATGTTTGTTTTAACACAGGAGTTTATGGCGACTGTCTTATTTCTGGAGCCAGCCTCATATGCTCAACTGGAGTTTATGGCTTTAATGCCACCCAATAATTTTTTTTTTTCAGACTTGTTGCTTTTTTCTCAGTTGTAGAAATTTCTGTTTCCCTGTTTAGCATCCAGAACTATCAAATTAAAGCCTACGATTTGTTTGGACTGAACTCAAAAGCCTGTTTTTGCACATTTCCCCCCAGTTTAAATAGAGAACTGTTGCTAGGAATGTGTGTTAGCTGTGCACTTATTGTAGCTAGTTCTGACGTTTGTGTGCTGTGTGGGAACATTTTCAACTCCGGTACTCAGGTTTCCACATCACAGTCAGAGGGAATTTGTGTCCTTATACATCTTCGTAAGCAGAGAGCTTATTGATGGCCATCTTTAAACATTCAACCAACCCAACCTTGTCTCTGTCCTCGTATACAACGTCCTTAAATATAGTTCTGTGTAACGTCAATCGCTGCTTGGATTTCTGTCAGAGGAAAGATTTTTAATTTGAAATTCATAAATTCTTCAAAAATTAAATTTATGAGCTGCATCAGACTTGACTGAAAGCAGCTTGACTGGTTGTAACATGTATCAAAGTGAAAAAAGGGGGTCAATTTGAATCATCTCTGGCAATAAGCTGATTCCATATGTTTTAAAAGCAGTTAGGTAAACCGGTCCTGGCTGAACTTCTACTTCCACTCGCCTGAAGGAAAAAAAAAAAAGAACACTTGCTCTCTAAATGTTTACCATCTCTAAGTTGAGTCTGGACTCTTAAGTATATTCCAACCACAAAGCCTCTGAGCTAATAGTGACGTCATAAACCATGAAATAAGGCGCAGGAGCAAAAAGCAAGCAGAGGGCAGCTTGTTAAAAGTTGATCCTGTGGTCAGTGAAAGCTGGAAGTCCTGAATGAATGTAATAAAACAGATTTCCATTGGTTTATTTTTATCTTTATGCTTACTTTTCCTTGACCGTGTATGCAGAGTTCACTGATATTTATCAGTAAAACTTGAATGAATAAGCCATTTATGTAATTTCTTCATCAAGATAAAATGGTACTGCTGAGCCTCTAGCAGGCGGCTTTAACTGCAGTTTTTTGTTTTATCTGCTGTTCTTTGTCTCCAGCAGTTCAGTTAATCTGTTGCTGCGTTTGAGTTCATATGATCAGATTGACTGTATTGACTGTTAAAACTAAGGCTGTTTGGAGGGATCCAGTGGTGAAAAGCAGTAAAATATTCAGCTATTCACTGAATATTTTCTATGTTTTAAATGAGCCATTAGGTTTTACTGAAATATTTTTATTTCCCAATTCCTCCTGTAGAGGGTCAGTTTTCTCACTGTGGTGACCCATGGCAACTGAGCAAAATGTAGTTCAAACAAACTCTTTCAGCAGTCACCACTCTAGGTTCTGGTCTGTGAAGTCCTCAGAACCTGAGGAGCAACAAAGAGTGTACAGGAAGAAATGGTCCCCTCCAACAAAAACACAGGATTCTTATTTTTTAGTAAATACTGCTTCCTTTAAACATAAGTAGAGGTCGAGAAGCTGATATGAGCTTGTGCAAGGAAGTGATATTGGCAGCTGTGAAAAGAGCAAATTTATTATACTGTAGTTATGCTTTATACACAGAAAGTACCTTAACTCTGCCCTTTTTAAAAGAAAACCCCTACAAAACCTTACCTTATTAAAATTTGACAGTCTCTGCTTTATGTTCATCTCCTTGTGCATTGATATGTAAAAGTGTTGCAATGACCATTTGCGAAACTTGAGAAACGTTGATCCTGCAGCTTGAAGTCTATTTGTGGATGAAAAAGGTCCAGAAAGCCAACTCTGGCGAGCAGTCTGGGTGATGAGCGATGATCATGTTGATGTTGGTGCACAATATTTTCACCTTCAGATGACTCGGGACATTATAGTAGCAATTTGTGATGGCAACCTGACCCTGGGGGATGAGGTAATGATGAAAAACCTTATAAATGTTGGGAAATAGAAAAAAGGCGAGCATGTGCAGCCGCCTGCCTTTGATTCTGTGGACTTTTGTCTGCACTGAAGTCTGCACATTGGTCTCAGAGTTGTAGCCAGAGACCCAGTTGTCATCTCCTCCATGATCCTTGACATTAACTTTTTGACACAAAAAATGATGTTTGCTCTCCGTGCAAGGTTGACATCCAGGGTGAAATTGCATGGGCATGTGGAGGTGGTCAAAATGGGACTTCCACAGAGTGATCCAAACACAGCAGCAATTAATAAGACACAATCAAACAATAGTTCTTTTAGAGAATGCCAAGAATGTACTGTATACAATACAATGTCTGCACCTCCATCGATTTATAACTTAATGTTTGAGTTTTTATGGTTTATGTTTAAATCGGAAGGGTTCATTTAAATAGTGAAAATGGCACGAAAACAATAATACAACGAGATCAAGTTTGAAATTGGCTGTTGGAGGAAAACACAAGTGACTAAAACATTTACAGTCATTTTTCAGTGTACTGTAAACAGGAATACAGTGTGCAGTAGTTCTATAAACACCTCATTAAAAAAAAGCCTTTGTCTAGAGATCATCAGACTCAGAAATAAAACCAGTGCTCTGATTACTGCACTGCATGAAAAACTAATCAGAAACATTATTTAAACTCAGTCAAGTCAGCAACTCCTCGCAGCATCTGATTGGCTGCTGTGACCTGGGCCGTGTGTGTGTTTTATGGCTGCTGCTCATGTCTGTGTAATTGGTCACAGATCATATACAAGCAGAGCACGTGTGTGCAGACTTTTTGTATTTCTGTGTTTGTTGGTGTTTTTCAGTGTGATAATCACAGTTCTCCTTTATCCATCATCATCATCATCATTAGTTATCCCAGAAAAAGCCTCTGCAACCACTGACTTCCTTCCTTCCACAATGCATGGGCTACTTTGTTTGTCCTCGTAAACACTAAAAGCTTTAGAAATGTCGACAGAGGTCTTCACAGGTCTTGACAATAAACTGAGTTTTCTGAGAGGAAGTTTCTGCGTCAGAGATGATCCAAAATAGATCTACAGCAGGTTTGAATAAACATGAGAAAAAAAAACAAACACCTTTAACTGGATTATGGGAAAAAAAATCTGAATATTCAGAACAAGCCAGATGTGTCTGCACAGCCACACACATGGTTCCATTTACCCCTGTGCTAGCGAACAGCCATGGAAAACGGGAATTTGGCTTTTCAGTGTCTGTCTTATAAGCTGAGTGGGTGTGATTGGGCTGTGATGGGACTCGTTGTTCTGCTGCCACATCAAGGAGCCGCAGACAGGAGGGATAATGGCTTCTGGTGCGTTAAATTCTTTTTTCTGTCACTGTCAAGGGTACATTTGTGTAGTTTTTCCTCAGGCTAACATCCTGTATTCGTTTTGATGTCTTTATGGGAACTTGGATGAGTTGGGTTCACGCTTACTTAAAAGCCAATATCAGACAACAAAAAGCAAAACATCTTTAAACTTCAGCCATCTGGCTCTCCAAACTACTGTTAATTTATTATCATAAATAATTGTGCAGGACCTCTAAACTTTTTGCTGGCGCTACAGTTTTAGACTTTATCCTAACATACACGTCCATGTTCGCCTCCAAAAAATCCCACACTCCAATGTATTTGCATTACAGTTGGATAAAACTTCTCTGCTCTCTGAAGAAATTACATGTCATGTATCATGACTCCCAGGCTTCAGCAGACACTCTCAGCTTAAGGCACAGTAATACGTGGCACTGCTCACTGAGCCGGCTGGTTAGGTGGTATGTAACATCTAATTAAGGTGCATTGGGGCCTGGAAATTCAATAAGAAGGAGCTCATGTAAAGGCAGCAGTTATTATGACAGATGAACTGTATTCACCACTGATCGAGCTACCGCCTGGGACGTCATTTGCTGAAACAGTTCCAAGATTTGGTCCACACAGGGGCTTCAAAGAAGACAAATTTGAATGCAATTGCATTTTCCCAGGGCGACTTTGTACTTCCTACAACTCTAGCGAAACTGTTTTCCTTGAAGTAAAAAAAAAAAAAAAAAAGAAAAAAAAAATTATTTTTTTA
>VUQS01001306.1:65507-75930 GCA_015108495.1 Heterochromis multidens | reverse complement strand
TTTTTTTTTTTTTTTTTTTATTTTTATTTTTTTTTTTTTTTTTTTTTTTTTTTTTTTTTAAAAAAATAAATATTTTTTTTATTTTTTAATTAAAATTTTTTTTTTTTTTTTTTTTTTTTTTTTTTTCAACCAAGCAAAATAATTCTGCTACCATCCACTATTGTCTTCTGTGGTGTTCAGGTGTGGTGATTTATTTGGTCAATTCCTGCTATCACTCTAATAGGTCCTTTTTTAATTTTTTTGGACTAATGAGGGGCTTCTTCACTTCAGTTCTCTCTGGGATGCATATTGAGAACTACCATATACAAATTCAAGATCTGGAATCATCTCCAGACCCTACACTGCCTTGATTTGTCATGGAATAGCGACACAGATCACATTTGAATCTTATCAATTGTCCAATTATTTCTGAGCCTGTGAAAAATGAGGGATTGTGTAAAAGGTAGGTGTAATTCCTATACAATACTCTTGTTAAACCCATGAAATTAAAGCTGAAAGCCTACACAATCATATCTTGATTGCTTTAACTTGAATCCATTGTGGTAGTGTACAAACAAAAATGTATGAAAATATTCTCCTTGTCCAAAAACACCTGACTGTATGTGCTTTATTTCAATCGATCTCTTTGCAAAGTGGATGACTACTGTGAGTGTCTGCATTTGTTTGTGTGACTGCATGTAGACGCGCATAAGAAAAAAAAAAATCCTTTCTTTGCTGTCTGTAATAGCATATGGGCCGTTCTAGATCTTTCGCACTGCAACGGATGGGTTTTGAAAATGGAAACTTTCACTGCATGAAACTGTGACTCCCAAGAGTCAGTCAATTCCATGGGTTGCCATAAGCTACATTTATCTCCAGCTCCAGTCAATGTCAAACACCTGGCAGAGAGGCAAACCTGGAAAACAGACAACTCCAACAGGGATTTGCAGCCCCTTCGATATCCATCTCAGCCATTACTGTGTCCTTTGAGTTACAGATATTTAAATGGGTGACAGAAATTATTGTAGTTGGACTGTGCATATCTTCACCATGCATATCAAAAACAAAAAAAAGAAGAAACACACATGCGTGTACACACACACACACACACACACACAAACTGCTCCGTAGTGTTCACAAGTGGTTTTATGTCTCCATATACTGCACTCAGTACACTTGATTGTTAAATTTAATGGACTTTTCATTACAAGTCACCTGGGAATGGTATGTAAATACTCATGAGAAGCTGAAGCTTCCAATCTGCATTAAAATATTGAGTCTACACAGGCCACCAACATCAATCACTAAAAACCATAAAATAACCTTGTGACATGCACACAAAGCCAAAAGAATGTCAAATCCTGATTTCAGTCTGGATTGTCTGTCTGCGACCATTTTTTTAAAGAAAGCGTCTCAACCACTGGAATAGTTCAGCCATTTATGATGAACCAAAGAGGTCATCTTGGGATCCCTAGACACCACTTTTAAACAGTTTTACTGCTCTAGCTGAAGAACAGCTAAGGATGCTTCCAGATTAGGTACAATTAATTTGTACAGTGTCCAAGAACAATTGCGGCCCCCCAGATTCCCTGCTTATTACCCAAGGACACTTACATCATCATTCATATGGCTTATATGCAAAATAAAATATGCACCAAATCTTATTGACAGAGTTGTTCCAGCAACTTGATAATGTTACTGGAGTATTCCTAAGTTGAGCAGTATTTCACATTACGGTGGTTTTGTTTTGGGTGCACAAACAAGGACAGTCCACACAGTCATAGCTGCCTTCAAACCTCATCTCATGAGTTTGATAAAGATATCTTTTACACCTGATGTGTACTGTACTCAAGTATGTCTCGTCCGCACCCAAGTTTGGCTCTTCAACAAGAACCGGGACACAAATCGTCGTACCATGCCCATGGGGAACTATGCAGCGTTCACACACATCAGACATACTGAACCAAATACTGAAAGTAAAGAAAACGACAAAGGAAGTTCACAGAGAACAAAAAAAAGCTACCCTACCCCCCCAGCATTAATTTATAATGATGCTTAGGGGTGAAGGGGCCACCACAATTAAGTGGGCCATTAAATGGTCAACTGTCAACATGTGGACACTTAAGGGAGGGAAAAAATTTCTTCCACACTTCAACCTTGCACCTGAGCATTTCAACAGCATTACAGCCTTATTGTTGGCATGGGACCATCATGATCCCCCTGTCGGAACAGACATCTGTTAAGTTTTAAATGGATTACTCTCTATAATGAGCATGATTACTGCTTAATTGCTAAATCTATACCCTGTTAACTTTAAAGGGACATAAACGACTCTTAATATCAACGAAAACATATCTGTTTCAGAAACACTAAGAACTTTGGGGACTTCTGTTTTCATTTCTTACCTCAAGCAAATTTTGCTGACATAAAAACAAGACTAAAAACTGAGAGATATGAAGAAAATAAAAATAAAGAAATAAATAAAAAGGGGCAACATGAAGATCTGAATGCAGATATATGGATTAAACCCAAGACTTGTTTGCATTTTATAGAGTCTGTCAAGTTTTACACTGCTATAATCCCCCTTTTTTATTTAACAGACATTAACAATAAGTTATTGCAGGCTTTACATTAATGTATATCCAGCCTGTCCTCTCTTGGGTGCAGTAAGCCCACCTCATGGTAAAATATGTAGCCAATTGCCATCTTACAATGAGGATTTGATCTGCCTACTGAACAGGAGTATTACATTTTTACTATAATTCATCTATTCCATTGCCACACAATACAAGCATTTATAAGACTCTGTCCTATCTCAGTGGCTATAAAAATGAACCCAATTTGTTAACTATTCTAAAACCAGCTGCATTTCTGTCTGTCTTTTGTTACCCTTAAACAAATCTAGTAGCCTGCATTTTATTCAGCATTGTGCACATGGCGTGCATAGCCAAATGCTTAGTTTCTGTTTGCAACATGTGATAATGTAAGGATATGATAAAATAGTTGTAAATAAAAATAAGCTGATAAGGTAACAAGATTTTCAACCTTTCCTAATATATAAATATCTCTTGGTGTTGAGGTCGTAACTGAAAATGACAAAGAATGTTTGGAAAAAAGTATTTTGTTAAAAGTAACAGTTAGATTAGATACATTTCTTCCCAAATTCTAAAACAGTTCTACCTGTGACTGAAGATAGGAAGTCGTGAGCCCTTTGTGAATCATGTAAATAAAGAAAGCTATTTTTTAAAGCACTGGTAAAATGCCAAGGTCAACATTTGGGTTCATTGATCACTGTCTCTCTTACATTTTTAAAAATCTATCTCATCAAACAAAGAACATACAAAATATCATTTGAAGAGCCGCAGACAAGAGTCTGCGACACTGCAGTGCAAGCTTATGTAAAAAGAAGAAAATAAAAATCCTCCCTTTCGGATATAATTTAGAACACGGGAAACAGAAGGTTGGGAGACAGAGGAGTGGTTAGGGAATCATTCACTCTCAACCTAATTACCCTTCCTTACATCATAAGACAGAGCATTAATATGCACTGGCACCCAAAATAGTAAAGCAGCAGATTAAATTAAAAACAATTAGGGACTTTCACTTTGTCACTGAGCTGGTATGGCTGTCTGGTCAGTACTTCAGGCTCTATTAAGCTAGGTTACCCAGTGGCTGTGAATCTGACTAATTCAAGTTTGAGTGTTGAATTGACTTATTTTCTTGTGCATTCAGGCTGTATCAGTGCCTTAAACATAAACACAGCGAAAAGCCTTGAAATTCCCATCAACCTAATTAATAGGAGATGGGGGAAATTCAAACTATCAATTATATATGGAAACTTCCTATTTACAAATAATTAATTATAAACAATAGCTGTAATTTGGGTAATGAAAGCCACCTGGCTAATGGCATTGGTATCATATGCTGCGACAGTATTTAGCATTTGGTGGATCTGCATGCAGAGTGTGTTGAATAGTGTGACTCTTCAGGGCATGGAACTGTCTAATGGAAGAATAGCACATATTTTTACTGCTGGCGATGAAACAATTTTCAGAAGGGAATGACATGGAAGAAATATTTAGTTTTATGAAATCTGAGAGGATAAGGCTTAGTTTAAAATCCAAATTCTACACCTATATTATATTGTAATAGACGTTTTAGTGAACTATTTTTTAGCATAGGTAGGTTTATTTACCATCAAAACACCTCATTCAAGCAAGAGTGCTGACAGTACTATATGATGCATTTACTTTGCTATGGATAAGTATTTTATAAAGCTGAATATGGGCTAAAACACTGGATATGCAAATGTTGTTAATTACACATGCTGATAGGCAAAATGCTAACATCTGTTTCTCAGCTAAGCTTACCGTCATCAGCAGCCAAACAAATGAGTTGAAAAAAAATCTTTATGCATTAATGTATAAATGTGATATATTCTGACAACAGATAGAAACAAACACAAATCTCAGTGTGTCATTTAGCTTCAAACAAATACTTGCACAATGAGTGCACGTGTTTACAGTTTAAATATTTGCAATTTTTGTTCTGCAAAAACAAGTAGAAAGGCTTCTTTTTAGTACAATTAACATAATCATTGTTGCATTTTATGAAGCTGTAGAAAATTGTGTATTTTCTTGTTACTTTTAAACAATATTTTCAAGATATTTTCCATAAGTGAAGGAAGACTCACCAGTTGTCACTGAGAATGAACCCCCACCCCCAACAATCTTACCGCAGCAGGCCACACAAACATACAAGGCTGTAGGGGACCATGGACAGAAATGGTTTTAGCAGAGGCACAATATGACCCCTACCAAGGTTCCTTTACTTTATTACTATCTTTAAAAATTCTGTCTGTTGAGGTGCCCTGAGTTGTCAAAGCTGTTATATAATGGTGGTAAAAAGAGCGAGAAAGTCCCTACAATCACCAATCTAATTGTGATTCCTCCTGAAAGCAAGGGATCTTCACCACTCTGTCTGTGGCAAGACATGCTATAACTATAGTATTTTGCCATTGTTAAAGCATAATTACTGTCACTGCTGCTTCTGCAAGCTCTCATGGAAAACTGAAAATGAGGTTCATGCTATCCGTCAAGTGGCGAGTGTCCACTGGTCTGGCAAAGAAACACATTACACTGACCAATTGCCTATTCCCCCAAGCGCAGCTGGGGAACTTGTACCATTCTGGGCAATTTTGTTTCATTCTTCTTCTGCAATTGATTCCAGTATGCAAAGAGAACCCCAGGCTAGAGACTGATATAACTGCCCAGCTGAACTTTAAGTTTCCCATAGAAAAAAAAAAAAATTAATTAATTAAAAAAAATAAAATAAAAAATAATAATAATAATTTTTTATATACATACATATAGGGTTATATGGGGGTTCAGTGACAACACTACTAATGACTGTAACATCCAGTACAGCAGATGCTGATCTTATTCACAATAACTCAGATTACCATGTCAATAGTTTCACTCTACTAATATTGACCTACTCAGTCTATCACTCCAATAAATTGAGTTTTTAACCATCAAGATAGGGTGCCTTATAATTCCTATCAACCAGACCTAACTTTAAAACAAGCTGCTTAGCTCTGTGTTTTTAGACCAATGAGCCAAAAAGGCTTTGCAATCTATGGAATGTGCTTGGACAACATCCCTCTGATATGAGGAGGAAGTAGTCATTCCTTTGCTTCCTAATCAAGTAATTGATTGCATCTATTATTCATGAACTCTTTAGCCTGACATGAAGTTGTAAACTCAGCTTCTCTTCTTTCCACACCTCGCCTCTCTGCTTACACTTCATTCATCCCTTCACTCTTCCAATGCTCATCTAACCACATAAAGTCGTGGAATTATTTAGCCAGCTTCTCAGCCTTCAAGGGTTGTACCCTTAAGCCCCAACTGCCAGTTTGTGTTTTGTTCAATATGGGTAGCCAGAAGTGTGAGGCCATGCACTGGAAGCTGTCGGGGCTGGCCCCACAGGCTCTGCACTTGATCAGTCTCTGGGTAATGTCATTGCCACTTCCAGCCTACAAAATAGTTGTGGAGTTCTACCTTCACAGGAGCTGCAGTGAAGAAACTCAGTTGATTCCACAGGGACAATAGTGGAAATCAAAGGTAAAACCTAGAAACAATCCAAGAATTGAATACATTTATTCCAAGACTTTGATATATCTAAAATGTTGGCAATGAGTCCTTAAAAGCTGTGAACAAATAATAAATACCACACACTGGAAAAACCGAGTGACATGTAAATTTTTTTCTTCATCAACACGTTGCCCCTGTTATCAAATCCTTAACTTTAACTGTAAATGTAAACAAAGAGGTAAACAATGCAACTACAATAAATAATCAATGAGCAGGTCCCTAAGTTTCATGCTGAGCTGAGATATTACCATCAAAAACAAAGTGTAGCCAAGAAATCATCATATCAATGGCACATGCCACAACAACTCTGCCCTGTGCTTTCCTTCCAAAGATCATGCTAGATAAACCCCAAATAACAGAGAAATTAACAAATGCTTGACATTTGCTCAACATCCATTATTCTGACACTTCTTCAGAATTTCAAAAGGCTGAACGCATGCTTAATCAACATTCATATTCCCAGAGCGAGCTCCAGCACCATATTGCAGCCCGCCTCAGTGCTGATGAAAACGGCACATTAGGGCCCGATTCGAAAAACGTTCAGGGACTCCTCACCAGGGAACTGTTTCTGTGTGTGTATGTGTGTGTGCGTGTGTGAATAAAAGAGAGGCACTGACTGTGTTTAGAGGGGAAAGATGCTTCACACTTTACTGTTTAAGCTTTTTTTTCTTTTTTCAAAACAGCGGCATCTGCCCCTTTTTGCTCATTCTTTTACTTTCATCACTGTGAAAGCCATATAAGGAGCTGAATAGCATTTTAAAGGGGGGGGTAATCATTACATCCCAATTCATTCATAATATAGCACAGAAGGACACAGAGGACTCTCACATTCCCTCCCTCTTTATCTTGCCCTCCTTGCACCAACTCTCTCTAGGGACAAATGGTAGAAGGACTGGGGTCCCCTCTAGACCCAAGGGAAGTCAGGCAAGGCCTGAGAGAGCAGCCCATCATTTCCAATTCTAATATGTGGCAAGAGAAGGACCTGATGGGACTGATGTCACATTTCCCCCCGCACCAGCCTGTGAATAGCACCCCCACCCCCCCACCCCGCCGCCTAGCCACAGTCCAGATAGTAGACAGGACACCACGACTGGCTAAGAGGAGGGCAAGGAAGATAGGGCAAGAACGGGGGTTGATATTTGCATGTCCCTCCATTGTGAGTGGGGGTAAAAAGTGACAGCACCGTGTCCAATTCTTTTCCCCCCAGAGCAGCTCGGGCCCAGCAAGAGAGGCCAGGCTGACAGATGACTCCCAACATCTGTGTTATGCAGCCGTTACAGATGAGGGACTCCACATCACAATCTTTCTCTTTCTGTCTGTCTATAGGACACTCCCTCTCTCCTCCCACAAACCCTTTTCATAATACATCCAAAAGACTGACAGACTCTCTGTGGAAATTACCTTGAAATGGTCTATAACAATCTTTTTGTTCCAACTTTAAATTCTCTTCTATTTAAGTCCCCAATCAAAAGCAATGACTACGAAATGATTTTGAACTCTACACAGCATTCAGAGACTTTAGGGTAATGGTTATTTCAGTTGAATTATTAATAAAAACACTAACAAGCAAACAACTGGAAGAAATTTAAAAACATAGGAGAGACAACATCAATCTACTGTAGATAAGATATTATAAAAGATAATTTTTATATCACATCCTTTTATTAATACATTTTAACTTTAATTCCATCAAAAACCTTAATTTAGCCAGAGCAGAACTATAAAATGACCACAGAGGACCATCAAATCTTTTATGATTTCGCCTAAAGTCAGTAATTGATAACTGTAGTACCGAATTACACTCTAGGCCTAACTATATCTCATCAGTAGCATGCCTTCGTGGGAAGTATTTTCATATATTTATTGGATAAATGGGAATAATGTAGCAAAAAAGAAAACTGTACAGTGTTTACTGACTCAAAGTAAGCTTTTGGTGGTTGACTACACATGGACAGTTAAGGCACTGACTGTGCTACTTTCTTTGACAGAAATATCTGCATTTCCTGCCATTTCTACTCAATATATATTCTGAGTAAATAATATCACAACTAACAAAATTAGTTTAAAAAAAAATGTCTTTATTACAATGCTGGTGAATTTCCACTAGCTCTGGCTAAATTGGTCTACGCAAAACCCTGAAAAAATACAATTATACTGTACCAAAAAAATAGCAGTATCTAAATAAAATGCATGTCTCTGCTATTATACTTGTAAACAACACATGAATTTACAATTTATTCAACACTGTTTCCATCACCTGGAAATCAACTATAGTACATTGCAAAATGATTTGATATCAATACAACTGTCTATTCTCCTGACTATTATAACCAAAACATTTTCTTGCCCATCCCCTTAGTCCAAGCCTGTCCACAATAAAGCCCCAAACCCCCTCCAACCCAACCACTGCCAGCCCCAGCCTGGCCAATATTTACGCAGTGGCAGGGCTCCCACATGGTCTGAGGGGACGGGGGGTGTGGGGTGGGGGTGGCTGACTGCTGTGCCTGAGCGCATGCTAAGAGATGATGGATGGCCTAGTCGATATGTTATGTCTTAAGAGCCTGATTTCCTGCCAGTCCAATCACTAACCCTCCAGAGCCCAGCTCAGCTGATTGGACAACCAGAATAATTTCGCAGACTGTGAAAACACTGCTGCCGTGCCTGTCTGTCAGCCCCAGTGACGAGACTCAGGGATTTAAAGAGCAAGGGCCTCCCTAAGATTGGTTATGGTGAACGTAATAATAATAACCAGCAAGACTAAACAAAAGAGCAAGCACCTCTGGGAGAGGAAGACTGTGGAGAAACTGGAATGAAAACGGTGTGGTGTTTTCATTTAATTATTACACACCAGTACAAAAGATGGCATTTGGTATGTTTGTTAAAGGCAGTTTGGGTGAGGAAACAAAACCGAAATAAACTGAAGATGGACTTCACTGTTTCAGTGCTTAAACATGAAGGATACTGGATGCACTTTATATGCATGACATATTCTGTAAAATGCTGACAGTGAGAACAAAGGCAAGCTGAAACTCCATGGCATCCCCTTTGGGGACCTGATACCTTCTTCTAGATTGGTGATTAGGGCACAAAGGAAGTAGGAAGCTCCAAATACATGCGACTTTGTAAGTGACCTCGACGGGATCAGCCATGCTGTCCTGGAGGCCTTGGGGGATTACACATGTTACATTCAATAAAAGGAGGGCCTTCAGTGTCAAGGAGAAAGGCAAATACAACCATTAACCTCTCTCTTCGATTTTTGGATGTGCAGGACCTGCATGGCAAAACACTGGCTAATGCTGTGGTGGAAGCCAATACAGAAACCTGTGTGGAATTAATTAGTCATCTTAACAAGTGAATTAAATGGGATCATAAATGCTGGATAATATAAAAAGAAAACCGAGATGGGGGAAAAAATTATTCAGCTATGGGGAGCTGAAGTCAGACAATAAAGATAAAATTTAACTTAACATGCTCTCTGGTACGTTAATTATTAATTTCCAATAATTCAAACACATCCTGCTTTGTCTGTTTTAGACATGACTCGTTGTTTTATAATGTGTGGTAACAGATGCTCATGCACAGCAGTTTGGTGTTTTCTTTCTACGTCAGACATTTACACACACTTACAGTACAGTAACAGTCAGTTCGCACATGTAAAGGAAACACACACCGAATGCGATCCAGTGTATAAGCACTCACCTTGGAAACCTGTCCTTCAGCATCTTCATACACTGACGTGTAGGTCTCAGTTGTTCAGTCCATCGCACTATCTCTTTATATTCAGCTCGGGACAGTCTCATCTTTGACTAACAAACAGGGGATGAGAATCTGATTAACATTTGCTTCTGCATTAAATTGTGTCAGGTGACTGACAGCTGTCAAAAACAGCTGTTTTATTGTTTTATTAGCTGCACCGCTAACCAAACATAGCTTTATGTTACACCTGCTACACGCTAAGCGCAAATCATGACATAAAACCTTCTGTCTCACCAAGGTATTGGCCTGCTTCATGCCTACTGTGTACAACATGCTGCAAAAATAGCTCAAAAGCAATAAATACCATGTGAAAGGTCTCGTTTACTCTTAATTCCTGCAACCCTAGTACAGTCCCCGATAGCTGCTTCCCGCTAGGAAGTTGAAGGGGGTGACTTTAATGTGAACAGCGAGTTGATTGGTAGATGAATCCACGGAGCTGAGTATGCCGACAGATGATTGGTTACTTTGTAGCGCGAAGGCGGTGTCAAGCAAAGATGTGTTGCTCATTGCAGCTGCTTTCTCGTCGGCTGCCAACG
>VUQS01001306.1:25030-65487 GCA_015108495.1 Heterochromis multidens | reverse complement strand
CGGCAGAAAAAAAAGGAAAAAAAAAAAAAAAAAAAAGAAAAAAAGAAAAAAAAAGTAGGTATTAGTAATGAAAAGATGCAGGCTCTCCTGTTACATTCTTCAAGTATTTTGCAGTCCAGCGGCTCTGAAATACATGAACTATGCTGTCAGGGAAAACGTTTTCTAGGGAAGGGTTGTAATTGAGAAATAGAGGCACAGTCAGAGGGAGAAATAAGGGAACGCCTCCCTAATGCGTATGTGAATTACAGTTTCACTAATAGCGTGACAGATTTAACACATTTTTAGCCATGGTTTTGGTTCTGCGCTTACATTTATGGCACTCACTGGGGATGTCAACGAAAAAAAAAAAAAAAAAAAATGCTGACAGATGCTGCCCCCTCACCTGAGTCCCCACGGGAATGGTTTTTAGCTTTGACCATAAAGTTTAGATTTTTCTGCTGTAGCACACAGTCTGTTGTAAACCACAGGGTTCAGGCAGAACTTTCAGCAGGACGGTCTTTTGTTTCTACTTCTGTTTTGTTTTTAAATTTAATTTTAATGTGCAAGAGTTTTAAAGAAGTCTACATAATTATTCCACTCCACCTCCAAAACGCACCAGCTTTATAGCTGACTCCATCATGTTAAACAACTGTTATTTTCCGTATTTTGCGCAGTAATGGAAATTAAAGTGTCTACTGTATATTCTCTCACCTTTTTTAGTGGTTGAATGAGAGGCATATGACTACTGTTCCCCTGACTTCACAGTTAACTCCTACGGAAGTGTTGTGGGTCATCTCCAGCCATGGGCCCCCCAAATCCTCCAGCCTCTCGTCCCAGCAGTAAAGGTATATTGTTTGAATTTACACACAAAAATATAAAGTGAAAAACTAAATACGCTGTACTGTAGAAGAAACAATTCTGAAGATTTTTTAAACTACAAACATTTGCTTTCCCCACATCACATTGCTAACTTTAAACTGCGTGTCTTTCAACAGAAACAGCAACCAACAGTTAAAATTTGGTTGTTTTAAACAACACTAAGATAGGAGTAATTCTTCAAGACCAAATACATCCCTTGAGATCAATATAATTTTACAATGGCATTACTGTATAATTAGTCTCTGTGGAAAAGTGCTAAAGCTCATTCCCTAATAGATTTTCTCTTAAATGTTTTGTCTTCTTCGGTCCATTTTCTGTATGATTTTTATTTTCCAAAAAATTAAAGATAATCACTGTCACCAATAATTGGCCTTAAAATGTGTAAAAAATTCAAACTTAAATCTGTATTATTGTCTGAATGCCTGCATAATGATATCAGCCTATTCTATGGTGGAGTCAAACATTCTTTTGGTTTTTTGCATTGTGGGTGAACAATGCATCGGTGAGCAGACAGGCTCTATCTGACCTGTGCAGTGTCAGAAAATTGCACTCATTGTTGTTGGGCAGTGTACTATGATGTCTGAGATGAGTTGAGGTCTTGGGCTGTGTGTTCACCGGCGTAGTGCCTGGGTCTGAAAGGGCTCAGCGCTCTGTAGTTGTTACAAAAGGGAGCTGTGTGCTGGGATTGGTATAGCCAGATAAGATCAGGGCAACTGAGGAAGTCTAGTCTGATTGCTACAAAGGGCTGAGGTCAGGGGCAGGAGGAGCAGTTTACCCATCTAGGTATCAGAGGATCAGAGGTTTTGGTGGGGAGCCGCGTGTGTAATAGGTATAAAAGGATCAGTGTAATGCAATGGTATAAAATGATAAAAATCAGAGAAGGGGTTGAAAGGCTGTGTATTGTAATGGCTTCAAAAGCTAGGGGATCAGAGATTTTGTTGTGTGCAGGTGTCTGCGCTTGCCCTTGTATGTACTCCTGTGTGTGTAAGCACACATTCTTGTATTGAATACGTTTATATCTGTATGCATTTATTGATGGTTAAGAGAGCCACAGCAGGCTGTGATTAGAGCTGAAAGAGAGAGCGAGGCGATGGAGAGGATGCAGGGAAAGGATGCAGGGTGAAAGATGAGTGCTTTGGAGACTGCGTGTAAACAGGGCAGTGGTACACCCAGTGCCGCTAACCAGCTGTGAAGCCGGCTCACAGTAGGAGATGAATTTACAAAGGATGTCTCCCTCTGATATCCAGGAGATGCTGCACTGATCTCTGCTCCACTGCTCTCAGCACACCATTGTAGTGCTAAGCACTGTTCCACTAATGGCACTTATATACCTTAATGCCTGGAAAACATTTACATTTTGCTTGCAGCAGAGGGAAAGTGTGTGTCTGTGGAGAAGGGGAAAATGCATGCATGCATAAGAAGCATTTTTTTATCAACAGTATCTGACAATGAATTTAAGATTTGTGAGGCTGTGTAATTTCCTTTACTCATCACACAGTTTAAGGAAATTGCAAGCCCTCCCATGTCTTACACATTAGTCCCTCCTTACCATATCTAGTGATATTACTCACGTTACAAAGAGAACATTTTGTTACACTAGATCGTCAGCATTACTGTCATAATGTTCTTTTTTTTTTTTCCATTACTGAAGCCAGTGACTTCACTCCCCTGCACCACAGAATTGCTCTCCAATCTTCAGGGAGTCTGGGATCTTAGCTCTAAAAATCACAGTTTAAACATGAGGCAAACCATAACCAGGAAATGCCTGTAGTATTAGCAAGGTATCGGATTCATACATCCCCCCCGTACAGCATGACTGCCCCTGAAAATCCCACATCCATATTTTACATCACGGAAGACAAGACACATGTGTTTCACCTAAGCTTTCAAAGCTGTTTCTTCCATTTATTTTATTATCTTTTAATGAATTTAATTAGAGGACATGTAATTAAATACAATTGTGCTCACCCCCTTAACATCACACACAAGTATGTGCAAACACACATGCACACATTTGGCTGTAAATCTGTAAATTGCTGAAAACAACATGTGCAATGTGAGCAAATTTACTGGATTAATAGGGGATTGATAATATTTTGGGATTGTATTTCACTCTAAACGGCTGCATGCGGAAACAAAGGCTGCAGCCCAAACTCATTAATCATAGTCAACGGGCTGCCCGGGTGCAATTTGCATGACCGAGGTGGCTGCACATGCTGCCGTTCGGCCTAGGTTGCTGGATCTGCCTCGAGTTGGCCAGGCCGTTAACGCTGCGTCAATCAAGGATAACCCAATAACAGTATGACAGAGGAAGAGGGGAAAAAAACATTGTCTTCTCATTACCCAACACTCCTTCCCCTCCCTCCTTCTTCTTGTCTGCCCAACTTCTTATTTTAGTTAGGACTAATTATACTGGCCTGATGAAAAATGAAGCCATTCTTTTGCATTCATTGCTAAAAATGTAAATTCACAATTAAAAAAAAATGAATTTTTAAAAAACTTGAATATTTAAAATAATAAAATATTTTTCTACCAATACACTCTTAAGGTATATTAACGGAAGTCAAAGTTTGATTTGAATGTTATGTGTATTTTCAGAGCAAATAGAAGTGTAGCCTTTTAGCTTTTTTTGCACAACATAATTACTTTTATCTATAAAGAAAACTTTTTAGGTTGGTCTGTATTTTTGTCAGTCACAGTTTGGAGCCTCACTAAGCCATTTTAACTGCAGATAATTGGGTTGAGGCGTGATGCAGTGAAGTTCAAAATGAAGCACAATTTCACAACGCTGTAATCTCACCAATGGCTCCATACACTGAATTCTAATTATCTCGTCAGGAACTTTAAAAAAAAAAAAAAAAAGTGGCTTTTTAATTTTTTTTCTAGTCCATAAGAGGGGTGTGTGTGTGTGTGTGTGTTTGTGTGTGTGTGTGTGTGTGTGTGTGCGTGCGTGTGTGTGTACATACACGTGTGTGCATAAGTGTTTTTTTGTGCATGAGGCACACACACACAGACACCCACCATCACCACACACAGACATGTGAATGCGGCTTGTGTCTGGTCTGGCCTCTCTACCTAGCTCTGCTGACGAGGCTCACGCTGTGCTCTCCCCCCATCCGCTAATATCCTGGAGGCATTTTTCTCATTATCAAATATTGTTTGATGTCTTTGTTTCTTGATGATTAACCATGGTCACCAAACACTGGTCTGGATTGTTTAAAATTTAATTTTGGGGCTCTGAAGTACCTGCAGAGGGCCGACTGGTGGGGACACCCGTATTTTATGTATGCTATTTTTCACGCTGAAATGCAGGAGGACACACATTGAAAAACACAATAAATCCTGGAGGAGAATCATTAGTGGAATACTAGTGGTTTTATGACCATTGTTATTCAATGCTGTATTGAGATGCAGTAAATTATACTGTTTATTATGGGTTAGTGGATTCAGTTCAATTTTGAGAATAATTATGTTGTTTTTATTTTTGCATTAATAAAACTGCTCACTGTATACTTTTCTCTGTGTTTAACGTAAAATCTTAATGTTCCTTATTTACGGTGTAAATATTTGATTTTCAGTTCCTATTTTTTTGTATTTCTTTTGCATATTGCTTGTATTTTCACTTTACCGACCATATATATTTCACCGATAATTTGAACATCATAAAGACAAACATCTTGCTTTTAGGTATCCTAGATTTATGATGGAATCAACATCATTGTAAGCAAACAAATAGGGAAACAACAATCTCCCCTAATGTTAGCATGTCAAAACTATATTGAATACTTGAAATATCTGTGTATCTAAGGCTGAATAGCAGCCATTGTATCAGTCTAATGATATTATCCTCTGAAATTTGGAGTGAAAGAAAAATGGCAGAAATGAGCAGTACCATTGTCTGCCCCCATTTTATTTAAACAAATTGCAAGTGCAGAGAGGCGCAGACTGAGGGAAAGAAAGAACAAGGGAGACAGAGAGAGAGACAAAAAGAGAGAAAGTGCTCTGTAAATGAAAGGTTACGCGCCGTCCCATGTGTTTGTATTGTCAATAACTGGAGAAGGCTGTCAAGAAAGTGGGGAGATAAAGGTCAATAACTCAGGCAAATGTGTTTGTATTTGTACATTCCTGCTGATAGCATAGCAAACGTCAGGGCCTGTGTCTGACACCCCACAACAATAACACAAACAGTGGGGCTAGCACTAGAATAGTCATTATTATTGTTGGTGCTGGAAATGAGAGGGAA
Source organism: Heterochromis multidens (assembly GCA_015108495.1). Taxonomy (NCBI): domain Eukaryota; kingdom Metazoa; phylum Chordata; class Actinopteri; order Cichliformes; family Cichlidae; genus Heterochromis; species Heterochromis multidens. Next base: position 60,386 of record VUQS01001306.1, on the reverse strand, counting down.
CCTCAGCACATGGCTGTGACAGCCGGCGCAGTGTCACTCAAACATCACTCCATAATGAAACACGCCAGAGATCAGAAAAGGCGATGATAAAGTGTAAACACAAAGAGATTATGCTACCGGATGATTCTGATATTTGCCTTATTTTCTTGTCTCTGAAGAAATATGATAGTAACCATGAACCATGATGTTTTGGAAGCACTTAACACAAAATTTAGGCACTGGAATAATTAGGCCTGTTAGTTTTGTTTTTGTTTTTTTTTTCTTTCAAAATAAAGTTTCCAGAATTTCCTTTTATTATTTATCCATTGCTAGTTTTCCATTCAGTGAGGCATGCTTACTTTTTAATAACGTTATTAACTTTAATAAAGTAAATATGATAAATGTGAATTTAACCCTTTTGATTAGATCAATAAGAATTTTCCATTTTATCCTGAAAGACAAAATAGCAAGTAAATTAAATGTGTAGGACTTATTTAAAAAAAAAAAAAAAAGAAAACCACAATGTTAAGCTGTAATTTTAAAGCTTGATTCATTTTTCATGACTCCTATACATGTTTAAGTGTTATTTTTTTTTTCTAGAGCAGTTTAGTGTTTCTCTCTGTGGCCTTGAGTGCAATAAATGTGCAATTAACAGACTTAACTAATTCATGAGGAACATTTTGAGACTAACGAAGGGCATAACTACTGTACAGACGCCACTGTCATCGGTGAATATTGTTATTGTTCTGCTTTTAATTGCTGGAGGAGGAGTAGGAGGAGGAGGAGGAGAAGGAGGAGGAGGCAGCATGTTTTGAATATATGTCTTCGGTTACCATAGCAAAAAAGAAACACAGGCTCCCTCCTGACAGTTATATCTAACGTCAGAGGTACGTGGAGGTGTTAACTTCTCCAGTTTAAACCAGCTACCAAAGAAATGACCCTTTTTAACATACAAAGAAACCAGACATAAGTAGCTATGCCACAAGTAATGGCGTGAAGTCATTTGGCCAATCATCTTGATATGTGATCAAAGAAAGGTTCCACAATTTTTATATGTGCCTTTAACACACAGACTTCTTTTTTTTTTTTTTTTACTAGATATAATTTATGTTATTTTAACTGTTATTGCAGTGGAGTCAGCATTAAACTGTCCTTCTTTCCTTAGGAAACTGCAATGATTAAATAATTTTAAGTAAATAACAACCGAAATAGCTGCCTCTCTTTCTGTGATTTTACCTGAGAAGCTTATTTTCTGTTGTCATCAGCACACACGTCCACAAAATTTGCAAACGTTGTGCTATTGTTGTGAGCGGATGAGGCAAAATGTACTTTAAGTGAGTATATAAAGTCCATAGGGGAAAGTGGATCCCTCTCTCTCTGTCACCCTCTCCCCAGTCAGTTTGTTTGTTGGCTGTGGAGCCTCGTAGTGGTTTACATTACATATGATTATGTAAATCTGGAGCTGTTCCTGTGCATTATGGGCCAATGCATTGTCAAGATCTTTTCTAAAGCAGTCAAGTAGCTATTTCTGAATTCTTTTATTATTTGAGAGTGCAACAAAGAAAGTCTTTTGTTCACTGTTTGCCACACACACACTAACATGCATACACAAACGCACACACACACATACACGCGCGCTCCTGCTGCCGTCCATGACTTACTACTGTCCCCTAGTGGTGCTTGAGTCCAAAATCCTTTTACTCTCCATTTCTATCAACTTTCCACACTTACATTCACCTGACTTCCCCCTGTCTTTGTCCTGCTCCCCTTCTGTGTGCCTTCTCTCTGCCTTATCATGCTCAAACATTTAAAGGGTTGATTTGCAGTATTGTATGACAGGGAGCTCCAATTATGCATTGCTGTGTCCACAGCGACTTTGCTTTCAATGGAGGGCTCAAACAGTGTCAACAAAAACAGGAACCCTGATGTTTTGTGGCTATTGTGAGGCCAGAGCTCGTGTCAATAAGGTATTGTTTAGTCAGAGTGCCACACCAAAACGGCAGTGAGAATGTTATCAGACCTGTGGAAATCGGGTGTGCGTATAATAGTGCTAAAATGTAAGTATGATTGTTTGGACAAGCCCAGCACAAATGCATACAGGGAACAGCCTTGGAGCTTTGTCACCTTTCCACGCTGTTCTTTTTAAAGTGAGTAACGCAGCAGGAACTTTTATAGAACAAAAACCTTTTTGCATCTGTCGCTTATTTCATTTGATTCTAAAATTACTCCTTGATTATTTATTTGTTTAGAATTATTTTTAGTGAGGTCAAAAGAGTACTCTCTTATGCCTGCCATCTCCGAGTTGATCTCCCATTCCCTCAGATAATAGTATGCATTTTTATACTTTTTGTTTTGCTTTCCTGATCACTGTTATTCCAGCTCTAATTGGTGTGATAACCTGGAACAGTGCTAATAAACAATAGGGTAAAAGGGTCAGTCTCCACTGGCAGTGCATGGACACACACAGTCAAGTCACTCATGTCAAATGACCAATTATACAGGTTATAGAGGATGGCACCTCCGTCTCCAGTGCCCCATCCCTCCTGGGATAGCTTTCCAATGAGTGGGCTATCACTCAAAACCAAACCACATTCATTCATTAGTCCGTTAAGATGGGCATCAATTATTCATTGAGAAAGTGGCCAGTGGATTATTTCTGTCAGCGCTAGGCTTATTGTATCAAAGGTTGATTATGGCTGTGTTAATTTAGTATGCACTGTTGTTTGTGTGATCTTGAAAAAATATCCATTCCAAATTATTCTAGAGTTTGTAAAAAAAAAAAACAACTTTCACAACAGTATAATTACTTATTTTAACTACGTGCACAGCAGTTTTAACTTATAGAGAGTTCATGACTTTCTCATTACCCAGCATTATTTAACAAAACTTAACTTACTTGTGTGATACGGTGCCGTCATGATTTATGAGTTAAATATGCTCAACACCTTCCCTTTATTCTTCCTTTCCCTCACTAACAATCTTGTGCTCACATCTTTTTTTCATGGCATCATCCCCAAAATTCACAGCCACACCACTCTGTAAAATCTTTTTATTAGAATGTTAAAAAGTCCTGCGGGGATTTTTTTTAGAGAACTCTGTGAGAAGGGAACTAGTAAAAGAGTTGTCCTAAACTGGAGGATTGACAAAGCCTTGGCTGAGACTGCAAACACGGACTCATGCATTGTTTTGCATGTTAAATTCCACTGTAGAGTTAAAGTGTTAATTACATCATGCATAAAGCCTTTTTTAATGTATTAAAAAATTTTATATCAAAAAATGTAATTAAGCTATTTGTTCTTTAATGTCCTGTTTATAATCATTCCACTCAAAAGTAAATTTTCCCTATCAATTTAATAGTAAATTAGATAATTATTAAAATCACAGTTTCTTTATTTTGTACTGAAATGTCTGAACATTAACCCACTTTTCCTTTCATCTGACCCACAGAATACCCTTTGAAAACATTACTAAGTAAAGTGCTATTTAAGCAAACACGTTGCAAGTGAGGCAATGTTTTAGCAGATATACATGGAGTGTTTTGGAGATTAGTATCCTGTTACAACACATAGCAACACACTTTTGTTTCGTGTTTGCAGGGTTTTTCCCAATGACAAATTTGACCTCCAACTTCAGAAAAGTCATTCTAAGCAGCAGATATCATTCAGATGAGGAGATATGGTATGTAAATGTACACTATGTCAACAAACTCCTTGACTTTTATATTGCATTGCATGTTATGTTAAAGGATATTATTGTTTTTAATATAGATATTTTAATAACATCGCCTTTTATGAAGTGAAAAAATAGGAATATATAAATATTATCCTGCTATTTTTAGAATGAATGATAGAGATTCTCAAGATGAGTAGACCCTTTATATGGTCAGAAACCTCATTTTTCTTGACCTTTTCCTGCCATCACTAACCCCTGCCAATGATATCCAAGTGCCACCACGTTATAGGTTAGAAAAGTTCATTGATCAAAAAAAAAATTCTGGGTGTGCCACTGTTTTTAGAGTTTTAATGAAGGATAAACACAGTGAAGAAGTGACAGAGTGCAGACTTGGACTTGGCACTCAGCTTTGAGCTACAGCAGGCACTTACATGTGATGCAGTGACAGCTCTTTGAGTTGGTGGGGAAATTAATTCTTGTTCAGTGTAAAGAATCTATTCATAACAGCTTTGCTTGAGAAAACATTAACAATTTTTCATTCGGATCAAAGTGGCCATCTGGTTAAATTCACACAGGCTATACCTTATTCATGCACCTCGTTTACTGCTCTCTGTGGATTAGCTTAATTTTCTGTCTTCCCTTTTCCCTCAGGTTTGTGGAGCACTTGCAGTGTGAGACTCTCTCAAGAATGTGTCTAATTTAGTGGCTAAGAGGCAGATTTATACCTGTGCTAGTTATGAAGAAGGTTGCTCCCTCGAGAAGCCCAATGACTGTTTACGGGCGGCCTGACAATGCCTCAGCAGATGATGAAGCACCTGCCAGAGTTCCCCCCATGTCTGTTCCATCCCTTTCTGTCTGTCTGCTCACCTCCCTTCCTCCTGCTTTCTTTCTTCTTTCACTCTTCCTTCCTCCTCTCTTTCTTAGCCCTCCTCACTCACTCCTGTCTCTCTCCCTTTCTCTCGCTTTGTTTCTTTTCTCAGAAGAGCCACATCTCCTTCAGTTACCATGGAGTTGTGCATTTTACAACCATTCGCACTGCTCTCCCCAGAGTGAACCCATCTACTTACTCTGCCACTGAGAATAAGAGAGTTTTCCTTTCCATGTTCTTCTGCCATTCTTCCCCTATTCTTCCCCCTCCATACACTCACACACCGGATGGACAAATTGACAGCAGCACACAAACACACACCAGCAAGCAGAACTGTGGTCAGGTTTTGTTTATGACAGAGAAAGGCAATATCGGGATTGTTTCAGAGTAGTGTCATCACGTGAAATGTATCGCTGTCAGGAGTATGTTTTATATGTCTGGGCTCTTGGCTGAAGCCATTTTGGGAAACAGAAAATATCATATCGTATGACCTCCTCTGGTATAAAAGTAAACTATCAGCTGTAAATCTGATACACAACTACAGTTTTGTGTGTGAAAAAGAAGGGAAGTGAGTTCTCTGCAACATACAGCTTATAAGTAAATCAAAAATCAGCTGTTTTGTGACGTTAATTCTATTTTTCAATTAATTCTTTCTTATATGCTCGCAGTAATCTAGTTTTCAAAACATTTAAATGTCACAACTGTGATTTTTATTATTTTAATGCAGTGTTCTTTGCCAGTGTTCCTGAAAATAAGCATGATATATTCCTGTTTTTTGGAAGGTAACAGTAAATTACAAGATGAACTGATTTCCCACATCTGGAAGCAAAACAAGTAAATACAGATACCCGTATCCTATATTTAAAGGCAATTAGTTATATTTTATTTATTTCCCTAGTAGAAGCACTTTTGGTTAATTTCCTCCTCTAAAATACCATTTTTAGGTTTTATAAACAAATTATTTGTCTTTCCTTATATTGTATAAGTATTAAATCATCAAATGTGGCCAATTCTTCATCACAGTGTTAAATTGCGTTTGTTCTTTCTTTTAAGTATCCAGGCTGCATTAAACTCAGTGAGCCATACACTCATTAATGTATGTTGTATGAGTTTGCACCTGTAATTAAGTGTCAGTTTATGAAACACACAAACACTAATAATACCCAGAGCTTTTCTTGGTGAGCCCAGTGGTGGCAATAGCCCATCCATCAATGTCCCTAATGAGGCTCATATAGACAAGTCAGCGGCAGCTTCATGGGTCCCTCAGTCTTATTTTCCATGCTATAATATATATGCTATGATAACCACCCAAACCCCCTACTAAGATGATATGAGCAAAGATAGAGAAAATGTGTGTACATCTGTGTATGTGTATATCTGTTTGTGTCCAAGCCCAATACTAAGCATGTTGTATTAAAGTATGTGTATTAAAAGTGTGTTCAAAGTTCCCATTAACCTCACTGCCACTTTAGTTTAGGTGATGTTAATCAAAACCAACACCATTAAGTGTGAGATGTTTAATATGGCTACTATTTCCAATGTCACCATTAATAATATGATGCTGAGTGTCCAACTTGAGAGCTAATGAGGTGTCATAGGTTATTTAGACCAGTCAGAAACCAGCACAGGACATCAGTTAAACAAAGGCCTTGGCTCTGACACAGTGGTACAATAACAAAGTTATTAAGGAAGGAAAAGTCAACACCAAAACTCGCTCTTTGTAGAGATCTTGTTTATTTATGGTTTCAGCTAACCCAGCATTTACCACTGAAATTCTTCTGAAGCTTATGAATGATAATCTTCTTCCTGTTTACCCAAATCATATTTCTCTTCTCTCTCTCTCCTAGGCTGCAGAGGCAGAGTGTACAGAATGTGGTCGCCATATTTGGCTTAGAGATACACAGTTTTTAGATTTTGAGTCCCTTGTGCTGTGGGATAGATTTCATGCTCGAGATCCTCACTGCACCCTTCCCAAATTACAAACTTACTTTTTGGTGCATTTAGGGTACAGTCACACATTTCACAATAATGAATAATGAGCTCTTTTCTCTTTGTCTTAGCGTTGAATGTGTTTGTGTAGCCTTCTTCCAACATGAAACTGAAACAAGTTTTTCCACAAGTTCATATCCTGCTAGTGATTAATGTGCATTAATTTAACAATAAGGAGAGACTACTTTTGAAATACTTTAAGACTCCTTGATATTTTTTTCTGTTTGTCAGTATGAAAGCAGCAGCAGTCAGTGTGTCGGCGGTTAATGACAGAGGAAGTGACGTCTGACAACTATAGCCTGCCACTGTGGTTGGTTCTTTAAGAGCAAAAGGAGGTGGCCATGTCTCAACGCTAATGGAGGAGGAGAAAATGGCCGTGTCACTCCTGTCAGCGTATTATGCTTTAAACCTAGACAGTTGTTGTCGCTCTTGCAGGCCCATAATTTTATGCCATTAAAAGTGCCAAGGGGGGAAAGAGTCAGGGAAGAAGGAATGAGGGAGGTGGGCTCTGAAGTGAAAGCAGTTGTAGGGTTTCTCTACCTCTTGTTTCCTTCATGCCTGATTCCCTGCCACTTTTGTGCTGGAAACTTTTGGCATTTCTTGAAAGCATAAAGACCAGTTGGGACTTTAAAGTGATCATAAAGTCAATCATGTTGGCTTGAATTACCAGCAATCTCTGTCAGTTAGTCCCTCTCAGCGGCTATGCCATGATGTGTGGGAGGGATGTAGGCGAGAGTTGAGCGTGTGTTCGTACGAGTGTACATTAACATACTGTAAATGCGTGGGTGTGAGGAAAAGTATGAAACTTAAATTACAGATGATGGCATAAGAGCACTCATTTTCATACGTAATTGTTTTAAGTCTAATAAAATAAAATCAGTTTGCTTGGGAATTTTTAGAGAAGACTATATGGAGAGAAAAGCACAGTTTTAAAGCAAACTGTGGGCCCAAATTACAAAGCCCTGCAGGTGAGAGCAACTCTGACACTCCTTTATGAATTGCCTCTAATCAAAATTGTTGGCAGGAATTACTGTCACTTGTCCTGATTTGTATGCATGGCAACCTTTTTCATCTCAAAGAATACTAGACCCCACAAGGTCTTTACATTATGGGCAAACATTTGCAATTATGATGAACTCTGCCAGCTTATCTCAAAAGGAACAGGTTCTTACTGATGGACAAGAAGACATTTTAATGAAATAAACTGCTTTGAGCTGATGAAATAAAGATTGCTCCACCTCAGGGCACACTCAAATTAAATTATCAAGATGACTGCATGCATGCCGCCCCCATTAACGCAGGTATCGTAACAGCCTAATCGCACTGCACTTGCTCTTTATAGTATTTGTGAAACATCTACTGTATACAGTGGATGATGCTAGCACTCATCCTCTCTCCCACGTTTCAGCCCTCTTCCACTAAAGGCCTCACACCTCCTCTTTTACTTCATTCAGTGGGATGAACTAATGTTAAAACCATATGTTGTCCCTGGAGGCTGAGCGAGTAGACACTGCGATGCATGCGGTTTTATGCGTGCAGATAAACATGAGCTTGTCAGATGCCTCTGGAAGGAGCCCAGAGTCCTCTGCCTTAAAACAATGTTGGTGTTGGGGCGAGAGACTGTGACTGGCAATGGGAAACACCTGTGCTGGGGTGAGCAGCCGGGCAGCATAGGGTTAGGGGGGTGCAGGGGCTTTACCACTGTTAGAAGAGGAAGGGAAGGCAAGAGGGAGGTATAAAGCCAGTTCGAAAGGCCACTACATCCTCAACTTTTGCTTCTGAGAAGTGGAGGTCGAAGGAAATTAGTTACAGTAATGTCTTGGTTGTTGCCACTTAAATTTTAACACACATGTGCTGGCAAGAGACCCTGAGTCTCAGCCTGAAAAAGAGTATGTACAGCAGTAGTTAGGGAAGACCATTAAAAAAAGCTAGAAATGGTGTCAAAAATACAGATTTTCCATAAATATAGGTTTTATCAAAAAGCATTCTTTAAATATCTGCGTAAACACTACTATAACCATGATAACCCACAATTAAAAGTAATTTTAAAAGTAATTAAAAATGTGTTGAAATTGCATAAAATACATTTTAATAGTGTTCTTTAAATTTTAACAAAAGAGTGTTAAAGCAATTTCCTCAGGCACTCCAGTTTTACATTTGTTTATTTATTTATTTTATTTTTATTTTTTGAAGAATACCTAGCCTAGTGGGAAAAAAAGTGTATACAGTATAAACATGCAAATCTCAAATGAAATAAAGAACACACAACAGCAACAATTTCACAGCCAAACATCTTACCCTGCTGTATATCCATCAGCCTCTCCTCAGCGGCCCAGTGCTCCACTCTCAAGTCAGGTCGATCTTTCCATCTCATGCTTCTCTATCCTGAGGTGCCTGCTGTCAATTTATCAGACTCTTCCTTTTAATTTCATACTTTCCACCGTGTAAGCATCCATCTCCGCTGTCTGCAGCAGTGTTAGAGGGTTCAGAGCGTAGTTGTGTGTAATAGAGGCTGATGTGTAGACCACAACTGACAAGGAGAACCAAGTTGCAATGGAGTAATGAGTTTGTGAAAAAAAAAGCAGTATTCTGTACACACTGTGCAGTCCACATTGTATATTTTGTTGGCAGTGGTTTCTTTTATTTATGCTCAGATGTACGCTTGTGTATCAGAATCCAAAAATGTCAGTTTAAGTTCAAATTTCATATATTTATTTATAGTGTTTAGGTTTAGCTTTAGTGCCCAGTAATAACATACTTATAACTTTATCTAGCCTGACATAATATAGTTAATCTAAAAAGAGTTTCATGCTGCTTACAAGCCAGTTACATACAAACCCGAAACCATGTGAAGAATGATGTAACGTAATTGAGTGGATATTGCAGTACCTTTGTTCTGAGCTGACATTTATCAGTGGTTGAATCTAGCAGTCACACACCCTTATGCATTCATACTGATAAAGAGAAATCACCTATATTTCTGGAATCAAGCATAAAATTAATAGATTACATTTTTGTTAAACTCCATTAGCTCCATTGCCTTGATTTGACACATCCAAAATGTAAAAGTACTTTTTGCACTGGATGTGACACATAAAATATGATAAATCTAATCTTTATTTTGGACTCCCAAACCTTGTCTCCATAACCCTCTTCTCATCTCATCCTTTCCTCTCCTACTTTTTTTTTCTATCTCTGCATCTACCAAAATTAATTACTGTATGTTTTATTTTATGAAGGTGTCAGGATGAAATGATGAATGGCTTGTAATATCAAAAGATTAAAGGCACAATGCAATGAAGGACGCACCTGCTTACACTGTGATAGTGCTTACATGCAGGCACACACACATTTACACACACAAAGCATGCTCACACAGTCTCTGGGGCCACTGATATCTGGTTTCATATTTGATATTAACTACATGGGGGAGCGATTATGGCCACAATGTCATTACCAGTGGTAGAGGGGCATAATAGAAGTGAACTTTTCAAAAAGGTCCTTATAATTGCTGCCTGGGTCCTTCTTGATAAAATTCAATATTGATATGTACACCGGTCCCCTCATTACGGCCACAGATGAAAAAGAGCATTTCAGCATTCTTTAATGAGCGCTGTACCAGTGAAGGTCATCTTAATGGGGTTCAACTTGTTTTTGGGAGCCAGAGGTAATATTCTAATGAGAAAGAGCCACTACACCACTCTAGTAATTCTGTAATTGCACCCATGGATGCCACTTTATTGTTGCCTGTGTAGTAGTGTTGAAGTCCTTTGTTGTCATTTGCAGGATTGCTTGTCCTCTCTGCACTGGTTTGGTGGTCCACTTGCACACATGCAGACGCACACACACTAATTATCATATTTTCGCACACTATTCAGTGTTTACTGAAAAATAAAGTTTATTCCTTGCTTACTTATGAGCAGAGGGACCTCATAACCATCTTGAAAAAAAAAAGAATATTAAAGCCGAGTATATACAACAGCATGGCAACGTAAGGACAGAAGGAATGTTTCATTCTGTCCTTACATCTACATACAGTATATTGATTTTGAGGTTGCATGAGTATGTGTGTGAGCAAAATAAGCTTCAACCCTGAGCCTGTTACTTCCCTGAATCTATATCTATTCTGTAAAATAACGGAAATTGTTGCGTTAATTCCATGATTTTTCCCCTAATATTATCTTTGCTACTAATGTTTTGTTTTTTGTTTTTTTTGTTGCCTTGCGCACTAGGGCAGAATGGTTGTGCAGTGGTTAGCAAAGTTGTCTCACAGCAAGAAGGGCCTGGGTTTGAATCCACCAGCTGGCCAGGGCCTTTCTGTGTGAAGTGTGCATGTTCTCCCCATGCTTGTGTGTTTTCTCTCCAGGTACTCCAGGTACTTTCTCCCCCAGTCCAAAAACACGCCTGGGGTTAGGTTAATTGGAGATTCTAAATTAGCTGTAGGTGTGAATGTGAGCATGAATGGTTGTCTATCTTTCTGTGTTATCCCTGTAACAGGCTGGTGACCTGTCTAGGGTGTACCCCACCTTTTGCCCTATGACAGCTCCAACCCGGAATTGGATATGGAGAAGAAAATGGATAGATGGCCTTGAACTGTTGAACTGGAAATTAAGATACTTTTTTTTTATACTAAAAAGACGCCACTAATTTTCCAAGCTTGCATTGCACTTTGGACACTTTCTGTTTTCAATTTAGCCAGTTTCACACAGCATCTTTCGGAGCCAAGAAAAGAATTCTTCACAGTAGTGCTCTTAAAGTTATAAGCACATTTGATGTGTAAAATCCTTCGACATTTATATCATAAATGGGCTTGGCTTCTGCATTTAAAAATTAAATCCAATACAGTGCCTCAAACCTGCATCTTCTAATTACCAGTAGGAGGTTACTCCTCTGGTTGCAAAAAGAAGTCTGATAATGTCGAAGTCTATGAGAAAATTACCCTTCTTCCCACTTGATTTTGACATAAGTAAAGACTTTCCCACTGAAGTTCTTGTCTCGTTTACTAGTGTAAAGTCTTATTCAATGCAGCTTGATGTTCATTGTCCTCAGGTTCTTAGTCAGATCCCCTCTTCCCTCGTTTGTGATGGCTCATTAAAAGAAAAAAAGATGTTAAAGTTGAGGCTTCAAAACGGCAGTCCTCAAACCAATTTGTGACATGATGGTGGCTATATTCATCTTTTATATAAAATCTGTGGTACAATCAGTGGAGTTAACCATTAGGCAATTATAGTTAAATCACAGATTACACAAGGAGCCCAGAGAAGAAGTGGACATTCAAGATTCCTGAGGTTGAATGTCTTTTTACTTGGTTGATTTGCTTCCCTTGAGTCCGGTCTCTGAAAAACCCCATGAGCTATACTGACAAGACAAATGGACAGACAAATGGCACGTGGAGACCATCTGTTGTTGCTATGGTTTCCTTTCCTCCATAACAACCCTCATATTATTGCTAAACTCAAATAGGAAGCAGAACAATATGCACTCCACAACTGCCACCAGCGATGCTTAGATTTACAGTAGCTTTCAGCCCTGTGGCTGATGGTTAAATGGCTTCAGCCATAACTTCTAAATCACTCGTTTAATTTTGCACAGAACAACAAGTAGCATTAATTTGAAGGATTTCAGAGTCGCATTATAAGTTGGAAGTTGGCTGCTCCAGATATAGTTTCTCTGTTAGAAAAAAAATCTGTGAAAATAGTTCTAAACTATACCAGGCTTCTAGATCTCCCCCTTTCCTCTCTGCACTATTATTCCCTATTGTAGGTCATGTCAGTTTAAACAGGATCTTCAAATATTTTCACTCTGACTTGTATGCACATGGGAGATGCACTACAGAACCAGAGGTTAAAAGTCACGCAGCCTTTTCCCTTTTTGGACACAAAAATAATTTTCAAAGTCACGAATCATCAACAGTCAGCTTCCCATCCAAAACAGTTTCAGTTCAAGACAATGATGAAAAAGATGTAACCTAAACTTGAGGGGTGAAAGCTTAGGGGCATATACTCTTTGGGGAATTAAAATGAGCAATTTGTCAAATTTCATTCAAAGCAGTGAAGTTTTAAAGCATGGATAAATTTCAATCTCTGTCTCTCCTCTGTCTTTGACTGAAGAGTGAGGAAGAGTGAACCTGCTCCATATGATTCAGGCAGCTGTGTAAAACTGTGAGGGAGTTTTAAAGGTGATGAGAAAAAGGCAAGCTAGTGAATATCATCTTGTAGATAAGACAGCCACCCCGCTTTCCACAGGCTACATCTGTTTTATTGCATCTGGCAGCAAATTAAGGCATGTGTGGAAAAAAAAAAAGGACGATTGAAAATGAAACCCGGGGCTAAGACCGCATTCAGCCCGACTTCTTTCCTCCCTCTGCACTGACATTAGACTTTGATTCTTCACATGAGATCCTCTGATGATGGTGATGAACCATAAAAAATGATATAGCTCAATAAAAGTACAAAAAGGTGCAAGTTCATAAAGCATACCTGGGGGCCATGTTAGGTTTGGTCCATCCCAATGCATTTCTTCTCCCTCTGCTGGTTTTTAGAGATGATTACCTTAGATATTTATAGATGAAACATTCTTTGATTTGGGAGAGTTAGTGTGGCTGGGTATTTGTGTCTGCTGGGTCCTGTGAGACCGATACAGTGGCATCAGTTAAGAAAGATGTATGACCTATTATCTGTTACAGACTGGGGTAATACAATATAGTTGTCATTACTGTTGTCATGAATAGTAATTTGGAAAAAAAAGCTTATTTTAATTTATGGAAAGTGATTGGAAAATTGACTTATATTGGCATTAATACAAAGGATACATTTATTTTTATAGTTAAAAATAAATGTTATTTTTTTGGAGTTTTCTTGTTCACCTTGGAAGTCTGTTTTGTCCAAAATATAAAAATAGGTCACATGACTCAATTTATCACAATGAGACCATGCGAATAGACTAAGCTTTCAGTCTATAGATTGTGGAAAATCAGCTGCCATCTGCAACCAAGGAAATGCATAAACATATCAGTTTTTTCCTTTACTCATTGATCCTTTTATTGTTTCCTTTCTATTAAAAGAGTGCAGACTGGAGAAGGCAGGTGCTCGTGAGCAATGGCTCCCTCCTCTTCAGTCATGTGTGATGTGACTTGAGCTGTGTGATCTCTGTGAGAGAAAACCCTGATGCATACAGGAAATAATCAGGGCAACACAGGCAGGGTTCAGAGGAATGCAAATATTTTCAGAGTGCTTAAGAAACAATACCACACACACACATACACATTGCCAAATACAGACCACCTCCACCCCACTCCCCATCCTCACATACACACGCAACATCATACGCACTTTTAACCACAATACATACCCACACATACATCACACACTGGAGGAAAAAAAAACAACCAGCCCCCTGACAAAACTCTCCCCAAGTGCATTTGCATAAAACATTAAGCTTAACAAAATGATTACACCTGACAAGTTGAGTTGGAGGAAGAACATCGCCAGTGGCAGCCGGTTACTTGCAGATCCTGCAATCATTCTCTCGTCAAGCAACTGTTTCATGGCCGCCTTTGTAGGCACTGTCATCCCGCTGCATCGTGATTAATCCTTCCCTTTTGTTTTTCTTTTCTCCCTTCCACCCCTCTCAGTCCCTCCCACAAATCCAATAAGTTGCCCTTAAATCAGGTTACCCTGCACCTTGCAGATAGGAGCATTGTGATGGATATGCCAAAATGCATGCCAGGCAGCATGTTTTTGTGTGGAAGCACTGTGAAATTGTACTGCTGTGATTTTGCATTATGGTGCTAAGTGTTTGTCTTGTAATGCAATTAAATGTGCATGTAAGCCACCCCCACACTCCCCAAACTATTGTGTGCTGTATTTAATAATTTTATATACGCTCTTTTGTGACATTGCCATTTAACCTGAGGTAAAATAGAATAATTTAGAAAAGAATAACTTTAGAGTGTTTGCCATAGAGAACACAAGCTGGATCATTTTAGAAAAAAAAAGATGACAATCAAAACATTAATATCCTTCTCAGTCATATAAGCCTGCTGAAAATTCTTAGCTCAGAATACTTTGCTGAAGGATAGCTTGCAGATAAAGAAAGAGAGAGATTATTGCCTCCTTTCATTTCTGCCCCCCTGGCAGCTCTAGGTATGGTAATATGGTTTTTGAATATTTGCAAGCATAAACTTAAGAAATGAGTGCTGATAAGGAGTGACAGCAACAGAGGCAGCAGAGATCTTCAGCATGACAGGCGATGTCAAAAACCCTGGTGACGCTGTCACTGTGACAAACTTTTCAAAAGAACAATGCACACACACACCGTTATTGAAGTGAGCTGCTGCAAGCCTCTCTGACAGTGTTGTCCCAGCAGTTAAAAAATGGAAACATCACCTAATTATGCACGCCATATTTTTTATCTGAATACTTAAGCCAACAAACTTTCAACATATGTCAGTATACTTCGCTAGAGTGCCTGGGTTCTACAGGCACATTGGAAGAATGAAAGATTTACTCCGTATTATAAAAGATTTAATTTTGGAAAAAAAGTTAAATGCAATATAAAAACTGATAATTTGAGCAGATTTTTCCACAGATGAAGACTTTTTTTTTTTTTTTTAATTTGAGCTTCAGTCTGCATTGGATTTATCCAGAATCTGACGTTAACCTGCACATAGGCAGGTGTTAATCTGACACTCGGACTCTATTGAGTTTTGCTTGTCTTTTCATCTTGTGCTGTACTTTTATTGGTAACTCTGCACACCCTGTCACGTGTGTTAGAAGTCATGAGGATCATTACTTTCAAAAAGAACCAGCTGGCCCATTGTTTAGGCTCTACCAGCTGTGTCTATTTTCATAACCCATTTTCCTTTTGTTCTGCTACACCTCCTTATAAAGTATAGAAACAGGAAGACAGAGCTGTATTTCACCATTTTCATGAACTCTTACCCTCATGGTAGCCTAGTGCTTGGTGTGTGCCTGTATGCATGTAGGTGTCTCTACATTCAGACTGTGTCAGTGTGCATGTCTGAGTGACTGCAAGGAGGAAGGCAAGTTCTGTAATCACCTAATCCAAACATACACTCAGGGAATCTCATTACTGGACCTAACAGTTCCATTTTAACCTTATCTGGTTTCAATCAGCCACCTCTCATTTGGAGAAAGGCGCAGAAACTTGATGCCTTTTGTCTAGAAGTCTCTGCTATCAGGGGTCTCCTGTTTGTCTTGTCTATCACCATCTTTTACAGCTAACAGTATTTCCAGTTCTCCATCAGCAGTGAGAGAAGCGGCAGCAAAAAGCTGCGTCTCGTCATCCAACTTCCAAGTAGCAGTGTGTGACATCAGCAGGTTTGTATGTGCAGAATGGACGGCCGCCATGGGGAACTCCTGTTAACCCCACACCCTTCCATGCTAACCCCAGTTTTTTCCCCAGCAACCCACTTCCATGGCCCCCCATCCTCATGCAAACGGACATTAAAACGAAACCTGACCCTGGCCCTGGAGTCTGTAAGGTACTACTTTTTTCCCCCTTCTTTTTTTTCCTCCTAAACAGGGAATCCTGCAGCTTGTGCATATGTGTGCTGTGTTTGCAGTGTTAGAGTAGTCAAGAGGGGGTCAGAAAAAGGTGAGCATGAAGCGACGTCAGCGGCTGCAAGTGAACTGTCTCAAGAATCCCCAGATTAAAAAACTCCAGAAGGTTGAGAGTCAGAGATAATCACAGGATCTGGAATTCACAATAACAAACTAGCCATATATCTACCTGTCTCCGGCCTTCCTCCCCGAGACGGCCACGGGGTCAAACAAATGGCTGCATTCCATCAACGGCTCTTTTTTTTTTCCTCCTGCTGGGCTCCCAATGAAGTGTCTGGAAGGATCAAGTAAGACCTCTGAAGTGAAACTTTTAACTCTTTTTTTATCTTTCTTCACCTGGATATCTTCCATTATTATTATTTTTTAATCCAGCAAGTTTCTTTATTCTCATTATTTCGAGCACTGAGAGCCTTTATCATACTATTTTTAGTTTTGAACTTTAAAATTGACCTTACAACTATAGCATCACAACTGTGACTCAACCTAAGGGCTCAGGGACCTGTAGGATCTGAGGTTAGAGGTCTGGAGCTTTGTGGCTGGGCTTAGAGCACTTCCTTTGAGACTTATGTTGGAGCAATGGGCTCAGTGGCTGTAGTCATTTCTGGGTTGAATTAACAGTTGAGCAGTGGACCTGTGACTAGTGTCTGGAGGGAGCTGTTGGGGTCCAGTGAAGGGTCTAATACAGCAGGTATGATTTACATAGCTGTGAGAGAGTCCGGGATCTAAGTCTGCCCAGTCCCTCTCCCTAGGGACTGTGCTGAAGGAGGTGCTGCATTGTGATACTTGTGTGATTTATGTTCCCCACGTACTCTTCCTTCCATTGGCTGACAACTTTATTATTTATTTCTGTTTGTTATAATTATTTACTTTTGTGCAGTTAAAAATACTGTATATTGCCTAGCCATTCTGAAAACCTTGGGCTGCAGCCTAGAGGTTTGACTGTGTGCCTGTCTTTTCTTCAGATCTGTTCTCTGTAGAGGTTAGTCTTTGTTGTTGCCCATGTACCTGTCTAGACACAGAGGATAATTTGTCCCTTTGCTTCCTCCTCTGGTTGCTCCATTCTCAGCCAGGGAAATTACCTTACAAAGAGGGCAAGGGTTGCCGATTGAAAGTAAGTTATTTCGTCAGTGTAAAGTGTAGTAAATAGCCCGAGGTTAGGAGAAAATAATGATATACAGTCTCATCCAGAGGGAAACTACAGCATGAGACACAATCAAACCCTTGCAGAAAACTTTGTGAAATGCTTTCAGAGGATGTATTTCATCATGTTAGATTACTACAGTGGATAGTACCACTACTGGATGGTTATATCATATTCATATCCTGTATATCTTGGCATTGTGCACCAACATTCCTCGAGCATAGTGCATGGGATTTAGGACTGCAGGGCATATCTAAATTCATCTATTGATTAATGTTGCAGAAGGAAAAAACAAAACCAAAAAACCCTTAAAAGACATCATCGTCTGCAGTTACACCACAGACTGTTTAATACTCCACTCACTGCTGCATTCAAATTATTTGCTTTCACAGTCAAAAATCGAAAGGTTGTAAAAATTGACTTCCTGTACAGGCAGTGAGAAATAAATTTCAGCAGTATTGACAGCAGCCAAACAGAAAAGCTATTGCCCAGCATTTAATTATTGAAGACATTGATCAACAAAGTGATTTGTTTACCGTGGTTTGGTTAAAAGGCCTAATTGAGTCGCGGTGTTCTGTTAAAGCCTTTTATTTGTTCATTTGGCCTGGATCAAATTGCACGACAACCTTCGGTCAGAAGGTATGGACACTGTTTAGTTTGTATGAATGCATTTAATCAAGTCTTTTGAAAGCAGGTTTTAATTTAGGTATGTTTAAAAAAGAAGTGAAAATGACAAGCTGTGTACTGATTATGAGGGAGAAAGAGAAAGAGTCTAAAGACTAAATGACAGGAGGTTTGAGAAATACATTAGCAAACATCTGTAACCTCAGTGCAAGCACACTGCTAAGCTGCCCACGGAGCAGTTTCTCACCTGTTCTCTATAATCTGGGTATCTTTCACACAGTAGATGAGGACCTCCAGATTTTCAGCAATTTAGTTGCAGTCGTCCACCTCCCCCATCGATCATTTACTTTTCCCCTGTTCTCATCAATAAGCAGGGAGTCGAATCTATCAGACTTGTATGCTGCACTATATTGCCTTTGCACTGAATTGCCCTGTATTGTCCTTGACCTCCCTGTGTGATCTTAAAAGTAACTAACTTGTTTCTCACTTGATCATGAGTATGCACTCTATCCACTCCACCCTCATAGAAGTAAATGATTATGGTCGATCAGATGTGATGCACCGAATTTCATAATTTATGCATTAATAGTGATTTGATTTTTTTTAGAAGCATCCATTCTCAACCTCTGGCTCACACCAGCAGCATAGAGAAAGGGGAGAAGGGAGGACAAGGCAGCAGGATGTTTTCATCAGAACAGCAAGTGAGAGGTCTAATCATCTAACTTTAGACAGAGATGGGAATGTTGGAATTAATGGCATTCCAGGAGGAAGGCTGGGGCTCCAGGTTGTGTCCCGCCATGTGAGTCTGGAGAGAACATTCAGACAGCATGACTGGAAGAAATTATTAGATAAAAAGCAAAGGGAGTAAAAAAAAGGGGAGAGAATTGAAAGAGAGAGAGAGAGAGGTAAAGGAGGAGTGGTATCAGAGAAAGACACCAAGAGTGAAAAAAACAAAAAGTGGGTTATTCATTTTCTGGATAGATAGATCAGATGGGATGGAACCATGCGTCACAGTGAAGGCAGCTGCGCTTTTGGCAAGGACTTTCTTGGCACACACACACACACACACACACACATATGAGCACAGGCATTCTCCCGATTCCATCATGCAAAATACACACTGCACACATGGAGGTGGGAGTCTTCATGGACAGGTGAGGGTTAGCTTTACTATTAGCTTTCTGTGCTGCAGGCCTGGATGAGCTCAGCCACTGATTTCTCCTTGATTCTTCCTCTATGGGGCTTTAGCCAAGGGAGTAGTGTTTAGCAGGCCCTCAAGGCATGGAGCCATCTAAGCAGCACAGTCCTGGAACTGCTTCAGATTACCTGCTGTGTTCTTTGTCAGATAGTGCTGTGTGTCTGTTCCCATGTGCAGCTGTGTGTTTTTGCACACAGTTTAAGTTTGCTGGAGGTTTGCTCCAACTGATGGTTTTATCAGATTACTTAAACTTCACATGCATTCTGCACATAATGTGCTTTATGGGTTTCCATTACTGTTAGTGGAGGGGTATTTCTATTTCAAGGTGTAGCTCATATATTAGCATTAAGCACAGCTTAAAATGAATATATGCATATTAGATGGGCACATTACCAAAATTACTATATATTTTAAAATACCTTTTGTTGTAAATTTGTTGAACTTATCTTTAAAGTGCACATCATAAAATAGATAATTATGAAATGGGAAATGATCTGCAAAATTTGTCTTTGTCTCAAATTTTATTAAACAGTGGGATTTTTGTTCGCTGTTGCAGAAAACAAGGCACACACACACACACACACACACACACACGCACACACTTGACCAAAAATAAACTGTTCTCCTTGGAAGTGTCTTTATTGTACTTAGTCACACATGCATTTATCATGAAGTTATAAATCTTTGTGAGTGAAGGTTGTTAATGACTCCAAGAGTCAGTGGTGGAAGTACTCTGTCTCATTCATTAGATTGGCTGTGATTCTAGATGCAGAAGACAGGCGCTGGGATAGTACTTTACCTGGCCCAGGGCTCCCCTGGGCTCACTCTAGTGGAACGCTCTGCTGAATGGGGGCCCTGGCCTCATGCTGAGCCAGTCTGTATCCAGCAGTTTATGGAGATACTGCATATAGACTGACACTGACAGTTTGACGTCTACTGCCCCTTACCTTCCTGTTTGAGAGTGCAGCTACACTACCCTCTTTCTTTCTCAGTTTGTATTTCTCCGTGTCGTTTTGATGCTGAAGTACAGACTTTAGAGATGGTAAGAGCATGCTCTGCGTCTAGTCTGTTTCCTTGATATGAAGGATTTCTGTCAGAAAATTTAAAAAAAAGATTGGTGGGCAGAAACATCAAGGTGCAGTGGAGTTGTTTAATATTTCCTTTCCTCTGTAGATTTGGAAAAGAGGGAAATATCCATCTCCTGGGATCCTGACCCTGTAGGAACTATCCATATTCCAGGCGGAATTCAAACAATGACATTTAGACAGGGGCAGGAGGGCTATTTGTAGAGTTTGGTCTCTTCCAAGGCATCAGCCCTAACCTTTCAGGCCCTCAGACCTTGGTCCATTTTTAGTGGTGAGTGCAGTGAAAATAAGCATCACCAGCAGTTTGTCTTTTTTACAGCCTTGCATCATTTCCTGCCTCCCCCTTGCTTTTGATCATACTTACTCCCTTTCTGCCCGAATACATACTCATACGCAAACAAACTTGCACCATTCCCTGACTCCACCGTCTTTCTTCTGTCCTTCCAGCCCTAATGAGTCTTTTAGCTGAGTGGTGATAGACTTGCACAGGATGATCGTTTTAGGGAGTGTATCTGTCCTCTCTGTGCCTGGGGCTCATGCCAGGGACAGATCAGCCCAGATCCAGGCAGTGAGAAGAAAGTAGAAAATAGGTTTGTCTTGTTTTTTTTAGCATCCACCTGTTTCCTGCCCATTTTTGTACAGTAAATATAAACACTACTTAATTCTCCCACAGGCATTGTCACTACTTGAATTTTATCCAAAACAATTTACACTGAATATAAAATTATGCATATATTCCAGTGACTGCCTACACACACAACTAATCATGAGGTGAGCTCATATCACACTGACAATGGACAAACTCCAAGGAAAAGCCTGAGGCTAACACTTCCCATCTCCTAGCTCAGTAAACAAGGAAGGAAGGAAAACTGACAAGAAAGGCAACATCATATGAATGTTTACACTTGTCATGGACTCAAGTTACAAGTGCCCCAGCAGTTGTTTGCTGTTGCAATATGTGCTTCAAAGTTATCAATGTGAGGTTACATGTTGGTGAAAGACCGAAGAGCACTAAGCTGAGGAGATGGAGCAGCACTTTGAGGTACATAAATCTAGCATGCAGCATGTGAGCACATTAATTCAACTTAAGTCCATGTGCATGAGACAGAGGAGGGCCTATCCAAACACTGTCCCTCTGTAGCAGGGCTCTATGCACTCTGAAGCACTCTCTATTTACTGTAGGCCTGTGTTTGGACTTGTGCCATATAGCACTTTGACCCAGTGAGAGGAGATTGTTGAGACTTGTATCCAAGACGGGAAATAGTGAGTTATTGTGAGTCCCGGCACAGCAGGGTTTGGTTTTGATGGGGTTTATCAGTTT
Organism: Heterochromis multidens; assembly: GCA_015108495.1. NCBI lineage: Eukaryota > Metazoa > Chordata > Actinopteri > Cichliformes > Cichlidae > Heterochromis > Heterochromis multidens. Next base: position 38,925 of record VUQS01001306.1, on the reverse strand, counting down.
CTCAACTTACTGACACATATGATTTGTAATTTCTACAAATCTTTTTGCTGTTTTCCTGTTATAACTGTTATAACTTCATACACTACATTTATCTTTGTAGAAAATGCCTGAATTACAGGGCTCAGTTTATAAAACTTTCAATATCCTTGGTGAACATTGTTTATTTTTTACTCTTTTATTTCATTAAAAAAAGTCAAATACTGTCTTAGGGATATCAAAGAATGCCTATCTAGTGTCCAGAATGCCCCTTCCCTGCTCTCTTTTTCTCATACACCTCTGACTCAGAACTTTAGATTGGAACATAGCTCCAAAACATCCCCTCATTGTTGACATTAGATCCCTGGGGCAGATGGTCTTTGGGGAAGGATAGCATGGTTCCCTAGATGCCTGGATTTGTGTTTGAACACGCAGGACGAATCAGAGCACCTGTGTTCATTTGGACATAGCTCTGAACATCGCGTGATCTGTCTGAGGCAGGGGCGAGGGCACATAGATATCCAGAGCTCTTCCTGGCTGATGAGCACCTCCTCTGACTGACCATGTGTCATCCCAGGAAAAGACTCATCCACTGATGCCTGTACTTACTTCTAAGATGACATCACACACCACATTTTTGTTTTTTCTTCAATTTCTAGTCTGAAATTAGCAGTTTATTTATGGCAATGTCTCAATGCCCAAGACTTTTTTATTCCCCGAAATGCAAAATGGCCTCAGAGTGCCTCACTTAATATATTCTGTAGTATATTCTGTATTTTTATTTATTTCAGTAAGTTATTATTTAAGAAATTCTGGGACTCTGGGACAACCTCATAGCCAAGACATCTTCATAATGTTTTCATACATCCATAGGACAAGCATCAGGTCACAAGGCCTGATGATATCAGCCTTGCTAATCTTCCATCAAAGTGATACCACATGCTGGGGCCAGTGTTCAGGTCTGGGAAACATTATTTTGAGTCTAGGGCTGATGTATACTCCAAAGTAGCACCACCCCAAAAAAGGAGCAGAGTGGAAAAGAAGTGCAGCATCGCGCTATTGGCTAGTGCATTAACCCCAATCAGCGTACGAACAGTATCCTGAAGATAGAAAGAAAGATGAAAGAGCAAAGAAGAAAAAAACTATGTGGGGAACATATCTTCCGCTATTTCTTTTATAAATAGTTAAAGCATACTTCTGTCCTTATCTCCTTCAAACTACATATTCGAAATCTCCTCACCTCGTACAGATCATTGCTCAGCTACATGTAAGGCAGCAATTCTAATTCAGGGGAAACATTACATTACATCATAATAATTAATAAACTAAGTCCCCTTAGTCACTTAAGCCCTTTCAAACTGTCCTGTCAGAATGTGATGTGTAGTTGTCCTCTGCCTTGTTCATCCCTACTGTCACAGTAGATGACAGGTAAATGACCTCTGAAAGTGCAAATACTGTCACTCCACTGTCATAAATGCCCCTGTACTGCACAAAGCAACATGCATATTTATGATGTCGCATAAACACTGCCCTTGCATCACACCAGCAGGCAAATGTGTACCTCACCATGCCACTCATCTCCCACCCTCAAGAGGCCTGATGGCACAGAGCACCAAATGAAGAGATGTCAAAGAGAATGCCAGCCTTTGTCAAACTCTACATGGTGAATCCAAGGTACAAACCAGGAAAATGTATCCTTTAATCTGCCCAAAGGGGAATCGGTTCCAAAACATGCTTTAGGAGTGTGGCCATTTCATCCTGTTTCGATTTTGAAAAATTGATGGTGCATTAAGCTGCATGTTGAGGCAGTGGTGCCTGCTGCTGTAATGTATCAGTCATACTAAGCTGGTAGAGGTGAGGGACTTTTTTAAAACTCTGCTGATTAGTGGTTGATGCGTCCAGACATGTTGGTGACTGACAGCTTCACCACCCTGCCAATGCCTTAATCCAGGAGGAATGGCAGGGGGCGAGGCCAATGTATTAATCTTGTTATTGTTAACTTCATGACAACACAAATGGTATTCAGTGTTATAACAAAAGCATTCTGGGAAATTCTATTTTTTTATTTGACTGCAAGCTTGAATAATTAACATATTTTTACCTCACAATGTGTTGTGTAGAGCTATTTCTCTCTTATATCCATACTTCATAGGTGGAGTTAGTAATGGCCTGAGATAAATTCTGAAATAAGCCAAAACAACTGGCCACAACTGGTGTGAAATCCTTTTTGGTCTCCTGTGAGGTGCCCTGGCCACTCCACCACACCTCTGTCCATCTTTCCTCTCAGTGGGATGCCCTACGACACTTCCAGCTTCCCCTGGTAAAGCCGCCAGACTTCCTGTATTTCTCAGCCTTGCGATTGTGCATAAAGTACGTGCAGTTTTTGGCAAGGAAAAGGACCAGCTAAAAATCCTGCAATAACAATTGAAAAAGACTTCTACCTGCTAAGTGGTTTATGCCCTTTTTGCTGTCCCTTTGGCTACTGTAGATAGTGACTTTCCAATAAATAAACTAAGTTCCCTTTATATCTTCGAAGGGCAAATGAAGCTAGTAGATTTGAACAGGTAGAGAAGAAAATGTATATACACACACATACACACACACATGCATGCACACTCCGAAAGTTCAGTCTAAGCAGTAAGTGGCAAAGGAGTGATTAAAGCCAGTTTTATGAAAGCAAATGCTCTCTGACCTATGCCCTTCCTAAAAGCTGCCATCCTACCTTGAACGCTGGGTGAAACTCATTCAACAGCTTCCCACAGGTCAGCTAATAGCAGAGACATTTGTGAAAGATGCTTCCTAAAAATTAATGTATTGAAAAATGTGTTTCCTCCCACCTTCACATTTCACATAACCTCTACTGTTAATGGTACTCTGAACAAAAGAGCAGACTGGAGTGACGATCCACCTGTGCTGGTGGTAATGAGAAGACTGTCTGGTCAGAAAGTCTCGCACTGGGGAGACAGACCTGCCAACATCCGATGCAGCTGGCTGTACCTTCTCAAGGTATAACTATATGTTTAAAAGTCACCACACAATCCTCCTGAGTATGTTGTGGGTCAGTTTGCCTGTAATGTTGATTTTTGCACATCACAATGTCAGCTGTGATACAAAAACAGAAAGTTCAGCCAAGAATATATCTTAAAACATATTCCTGATGTAACTGAAACAGCTACGCAGAACTCACTGTAACACATCTTTCAAAGCGCTGCCTTAGCAGATGGATATTTATCCTTGTAGGTGTGAGTTGATTGACAGGTGCTTTGGAATGTTGCGTGAAGCTGTTTCACAGTTCAGTGTCAAGGTTATGGTGCATCACACAAATCCGCACTAATCGTAGCCCCTAGTAAGCTTCACCTGACAGCAAGAAACTCTACTGACGATAAATTGTTGACATGTTTTCCGAAACCAGCATGCCCAGCACATTAGTTTCCCTTAAGCCTATTCACAGTAATGGGGAGTGCTGAAAGGATTTTGATTGTCTGCTAAAGTATTTAATGCACAGCAAATATTTTAGACACTGCTCATGGTGCGGAAACAATACATACAGTTTCCAGCATTCTTGGTTAATCAAGCAGAACAAAACAAACCAAGCCAGTGGGAAGAAAGGAGAAAAAAATACTGGTCTTTTGGTGTGTGTGGATGACCTGATTCAGAAGGAATTGCTGTCATTATTTTACTTTCTGAGAATTTGTCTTTGTAGAAGCACACTGTGACTTTTATGCATATGAATATTCACCTTTTTCTGCCAGGCTTGGAATAAATGATTGATAAAATCACAAAAGGAGTCGTTCCTCAATGAAATTTAAAAGCATTACTCTGAAATGAACTGTATGCTTATGCCTTGTGGTGTTTAAAAGGATTACTGGAAAAATACAATATCTTCTTTGTCAGCACTTAAGGTCTATATAGCTGTGCCTCAGGATATCCCTTTCCCGAAAGGAAGGATTGTCCCATTTTTTTCAACATTCATGCTGCTCATCACATTAACACCTCAGCTTTGCTCCAAAGCGAAGACTCCCTCTCATAATGGGATTAGTCAGAGAAAAGTTGCTATTTTCTAATGTGCTACAGCCTTCGATTTCCCTTTAATACAAGATAAAAAATTGACTTTTTGTTCTTTTTTTTAAATCATGTGCAAACAGAGTACAAGGAGCGTAAAACAGACATATCCTCCCTATTTTAGGTCCACTCACTTCAAATATTTGTTCCACAGAAATTCTTCTACATTGCACAGTTGCAAATTTCAACAGGATTATGTGTAGCCCTATCCTCCTGTATCATCTATCATCTGAGGTCCTTCATACACCCTTTTCTCCCTGTCCCCTTCCAGATGTTCTCTCTTGACTTCCCCTCCATCTGCCATTCTGTCTTTCTCTGACAAAATCAATAGTGAGTCCATTTGCCATATCATACTGTAGCATCTCTCCAAACTCCGGATGGTAATGATGCGATGATAACCCAGGGGTGAGGCACGTAGGGGAGAATTTTAGCCTGATCAATACAGCTGGTGTACAGTATGACAAGGTTTTTATAAGGACGCATCATATGCTTGGTATTTGCTAACTACAGAATCATCAATTTAAATATTTGTTTAATAAAAAGAAAAGTTTCCAGCTTTTGGTAGTGGCATTTATATGTACATATGCTTTCAATGATTGCACATTATCATTTGCTGATTTAGGGTCACTTTATGGGTCAGAGACTTGAATTTTCTCCCTGTCCCTGGACAGAACCAGTTATATGAGCTACCATGACATCACTCCATTAATGTGCTCCTCAGCCAAAGAGAGCCAGAGCTTGGCCCTTCCTTGGGGGAGATTTCTGCAAGGGTCTTTTGCATTACTCCAGCAAAACCAGCTTAAAGCCAGCCTTCTGCTTCCTAAACATGGATTTAATACCCTCATTAATGATATATGACAAGGGAGATCAATGCACCTCACGTTAGAGCCCTGGATCTATGTGTTTGTGTGTGAGTGAAAGCATTTGTATGTGTGTCCTTTAATGTTTGTGTTGTGTGTGTGTGTGTGTGTGTGTGTGTGTGTGTGAGTGTGTGTGTGCGTGTGCGTGCACCATGTCATGCACTCTGCATTTAATGGGTACATGCTGTTGAACATCATAGAGACTGGACTGCCTCTGGATACCTTATATCTCACTGAGGAAAGGTTAGAAATAGCAGGGTCAGATGCCTTCAAAGATTATAGCCACTAATTATATTATAATGTAATCATATATATTATACAATAATATAATTATAATTAAATTATCTGTGTTTTAAGTTGCTTGTTTAGCATAAGAAATATGAACATTTTCTCTAGAGACCAGTTAACCTTGTAAACTTTGGTCTCAGTGGTGCTTGTTCATCTTTTTATTCAGTGAAACTGAGTGCTATGTTTGCAGTCTGATTTTACAGTTTAGAAATAGTTTTTTGGCATAGCTCCATACCAGCCTGATATTTTATTTCTTTTCTGTATAGAATTTACTGTACAGTTTACTGTGGGCACACTGCCACAGACACCAAAATAATCTTCAACGCTGGGATTGAATTCCTGTTTACAGAGCATCAAGGTTAAAGCCTGAGTTTTAAAAGGTAAAACTAAAGTACCATCTACTTGACCCTGTGACACTCTATTTGAAGGGACCCATAGCTGAGGTGATAGCATGTAATAAAGCCCCAAGATCAAAGTTTGGATTTGATTTCCAGCCAGCATGGTCTGGTGAACAGGGCCCAACAAGCTCATCTAACAGCTATGGCAACCATTCAGCACTTTATTTTCTTATTAGATTGCTCTCCCAGAATTCCATTTTTATCCACATATATCTGGCCAGTGAATCACCATTAAAGGGCCCATCAAGCTGTCAGGCCATCCGGAGTGCAGGTGCAGCGGGGCCCAGTCTACTGTAAACAAGCAGCACAGGCCCCTGAATAATGGAAGCCCAGACTGTTTTATGTTGTTCAAGGGGACTTAAAGAGATTCATCTCCTGCTGCTTTTCACCAAGTTTGCTTCACAACTCCTAGCTGAGCTGCCGAACGCTACAGTCTCATATGAGGAGAGAGGGAGGGCTGGAGGAAGTGGAGGAGAAAGGAGGGGGCTAGGGAGACATGGAAATCTTTCTGTACATTCTCAGACAATCACTACCTGTGAGGCTGTGCCAGAAAGCTTTGTTTCTGGAACAGGGGTCTAAATGGAGCATTTTATGCCTGGCTGAGCACTGACACTAAAAAGCTGAGACTTCTTCATATCTGACAGATTTTCTTTCATTATTTTTTCTCTATAATTTTTTCAGTAGTTAGTGGGCCTGCAGTTCTTTGTAGAGCAGCAAAATGTCTGACTTAACTATTTGAGACACCAGACAATTGCCCACTGGTCCTTGTTCCCCCAAGGTCAGAGGGAGAGAATGAAAGAGCCCAAGAAAAACAAATGCAGACCATAGTGTAGTTGTCACACGCTCCACTAACACATGTGAAGGCTGGCTCCTCTTTTATTCTCAAATAAATTGCCCTGAAGAAGTGCTCACACATAAATGTCTCTCGCATAAACTGAAGTAAGAGGGGCATTTTTCACGATTTGTGAAAATGGTCCTCAGAATTTATCTTGTGTCGTTGAGTTTGAGTGACATCAACCCTCTATTACATTATTACATCCCTAAGATGTGCAAAGTTTTTTTTAAGACAATATTAAAAGTGGTACATGTTTACTAGTAGAAAAAAGAAAATCTAAAAATTTATTTGTTTTTCCCCAAAGCAAAAAGACAACAGTTCTGTAGGATAGTTACCACCTTAGTGCCCTGTCTTTGAGGGTGTCTGGTTGTCATTAGGGGTGATGGGCAACAGTACAGGCAGGTGGGGATCACTGCTTTAGGTTGCTGACAGTTTTGCAAAACTGTAAAAGATATTATCCAAGGGGAATGAAAACAGCACTCAGCGGGTCTGTCAGGGAAGACAGACAAGTTAAAACAGATGATGCACGTCCCAGTGACTGCACCATCATTCTAGTGCCCCTCTACACGTGCAGCTGTAAAGAACCCTGGGTCGCCACATCTGGCCGGGCTTACCTCGAGGCTGAAGGCTGGGGCCTGGGGGGACAGAGAATGGAGACTAAAGGAGACCTGTCAAAGCAGACCAAACAAAGGCTTTCTGGCTACCGACAGGCTAAACACAGAGAAAGCCCAAGACATGGTTTCTGCTTCTGTTTTGTCCCGATCAGCTTTTAAAAATGACACCTCCCCTGGAAGTGGAAGGCTTTTATTTCACTGTTTACAATATGTGGCTAGCTTCTGTTTATAGTAGCTGAGGGCTCTGATTTGATGATGAATCAGAGATGCCCAAAGCAGAGTGCACAGTATACACAGCTTTCACAGTTAAAGATGATGTAATATTTTGAAACATGTAACAGCAACTTTTCTTCACTGAGATATATACTGAGATTATTTGAATACATGTCAGAGTAAATATTGTCTAACATTTTGTCTAGAAATGAGCCTGAAACAAGCAGCTTACCACGGGATAATAATAAATCAACACATACTCAAAATCTTTTGAATTTCCATAAGCTCTAATTGCCTACAAAACTGTGATACTGCAGAGCGTTACACCTCATTGACATTACATAAACAGTAAATTTGGTAATGGATGGTGTTTCTAGCCTATCAAACTCCTCAAACTGTAGAGGTCCTGGCTTGTGGCTTCAGGCGTTGAGGGCTTTAGAAGAGAAGAGGCCCAGGCCAGAGAGGGCGCAGGGTAACATGGGGTGACTGAAGGACACAGTGTGGGGTCACTGGGGGGCTCTTCCTGCTCTGCATGTTGCATGCTCCAGTGCTCTGGAGGCCAGATCCTGATTACTGCACTGGGATCCAGCCACAGAGTGTTTTCATTAGGGAGAGGGCCAAGATCATCCAGGAAGGTTCCGGCCCATTAATACATTTGAAACGGCGAATGAATGGGTGGGGGCGGTGGTTGTTGGAGGATAGTTTGAAAAGGGGGCCGTGGGTTATTTTGAAAGGAGAGAACCCTGTGGAATGACCATGAGAGCCTTGGTGAATAAATACCCTGTGGATCATCGTAAGCTCGTTCCTCTTTTTTTTTTCTTGTCCTCCCTCTAAGATCTGCAGTCAATTTTCCTGCAATTTGGGATAAATTGTTTGTGAAATCCATGTCGATCCCTCCACTGGGATTCCATTCACAAAAGATAGGAAGAGGAGGACTACAGTCCTTAGTGAGAATGGCAACAACAGTATGGAGGATCTGGTTAATAATATCATCTGCTTCCTGTTTAAAATTTATGCTTTTAATACAGACAATCATAATATGCCATAGAAACAGATTCTGCATTCGCACTTGAAGTAGCTTTGAGAGATCAAAGTAATTTGTGAAGCCATACAATGACACTGACAGATGTTTCCACAAAGCCATGATATACATTTTGAAGTCTGGGGTCAATACAACCTTACAAATGCAGGAACTGAATTTCCTAGGGTGTATTTGTATTACTTAGCATGCTCTCTCCTCAAACACATTCACCTTCCTGTACTGGACTGAAAAAAAAAAACCCCACATATACCAAGGTAGGTTGATTTAATTATGCTGAAGGTTAACTGCTTATCCTCCCTTTCTTTGGTAGATATGATATTTCCCCGGCTAGCTTTTGCACCCCTGTAGGTGTTTATCACATATAACCACATCAAGCCTTCTCTGCTGGAGGAAAAGAAATCTCCTCAGGTCAGTTTCCAAACTAGTTAATATTTTATCCTCCATAGTGGTGTAATGACTGCTATTGATTTTTCATCATCTCTTATTAATGCAGTCTGGTGCCACAGCAAAATGCTAATCATATATTACACCCCTCTACATTTTTCATGTTAACTTCTTCAGTTACTGTAACTAAAAGTACATCTCAATTCAAGGTCTTCAGAACCTGACAGTGGTGGCTACTTCAGGATTCTGCTGTAATGCCTCTCCTAGGAAGGTGTTTAATGTGAGTTGTTTTAGACTTTAAATAAAATGATAACAGCTCCCACAAGCCTGGGAAATTGCAGCCTGTGTATGTGTGCACTAATCATCTGAGTCATCTAATATATTAACATGAACAGCAGAGGCCAAATATGACCTTGTATGCTCCATTGGCCCAGCACACACCTCAGACAGCGACCCTGCCAATAACACAAAAGCTGGCCTGGATCCGCCAAGCCAGTGCAAAGTGAGCTGTTAAAGCCTGACGTGTGTTTTGTCATTGAAGCACGACAGGGAAGAGGCTGACGGTAAGCACTGAGCAGTGTTCAGGGAGCAGAGGGGGTAAAAAAGCTCCGCAACTTGGCAGCAAGGATAGCAGTGTGTGCCAGCACAGCTGTCCAGCAGGCGTCTCATTCAGTGCTGCTCCCAACGTGAAAGCGACGACCAATCTATCACTACAGCAGCCGGGCACACAAGGACACAAAGGTGTAAACCAAGCCTGCAGAGAAGAGGGGCTCACCACTGCACTGACAGAGTGCAAAAGCTTTACACGTCATAATCTCTAAAGTTGCTTCATTGGCCTGCCTGTCTGTGTAGGAAACAGAATATTTTGACACCTTTATTTTATTGATGGGTCAGTTTTTCGATTACATGTGTGATCTTTGGAAGTATTCCTATAAGCACATTCATTGTATCTCTTTCATACAATGTGCTCCTTGTTTACTTAGCCCTCATAAGGACGTCTACACATGCTGTCTGGTAATGGAAAAGCTAGGGCAAAACTCAAATCACTTAAGTTTCTGAAGTATGTAATTCAGTCAACTGTTAATAACTCGCAGGGCGCCAGGCTTGTGGAATCTCTTTTGTTAGAAAGACAATGGTGAGAGAAGAGACTTTATGAGCAGGCGTTTCTCTTGTGCCAGGTTTTTGTTTGCACTTTCATTATATCTCTAGTATATTATCTGATGCCTACATCCTGAGTCCAATCTCGTGGTTAGGTTTTAATCTCCTGACGCACTCAGCTCACTCGCCCCGCTGTCCTGTGCCACACAAGGAATCGGAGAGGGGTTATATTACAGCGCATGAATCAAGGCAAAATGAAATGCACTCCAGACGCTTTCAGATGGTTTTAATTTATAGCTGAGGCCCGCGGATACAAAAAAAATGCATTAAATGTAATCTGATCAGTTTATTCGATGCTGAATTTATGAGCAATTGGACTCTGGCTGAGTGACTGATTTTAAAAATAGACCCTGTGATAGATTACACATCTTTAATGCTAAAATATGTTGATAACAGCATTAACAATTAAAAAAAAGGGGGTTAGAATTAATGTTGTTATTTTAGTCTTGCAAATAATAGGTAAAGCATTCCAGTGACAATAATTTATATGGAAGTTAGAGGAAATTTTATTTACTAGTTGCAGCTGCTTTGGAATTTAAATTAGCAAGATGTATTTGATTTATTAAGCAAATCAGTGACCTCACAAAATTAAGATAAAAGCAGATCAGAAGTATTAATAACCAGTCATTTGAGTAACATGTTTGATTCTTCCAGTGCCAGTTTAGCAGGGATTGACTTTCTCCATCTCCTCAGTTGTGGTCTATGTCCCATTGATGTTTCAATTGTAAAAATTCTCTAATTTTATGTCCTCAGAGATCAAATCAATTTATGAGAGCAGGATATCTGTCATTGGACCAAATCCATTACCGTCAATCCAACCCAGCAGGGCATTTGGCTTGTACATTAAGAGGTCCACAGGCATTTACAGTGAAGTGACGAGATGCATCAAGTTTTAATGCTCAAAGCCACAGAAACCAATGAGGGATTAGTCTGACTCATTACTCAACATGAATGCCTTGTGGCATTAAGAGAGAAGTGCAAAATGCTGTTGAACAAATATTTTTTTTCTTCAAAACACAAGTGATCTGTGGTTGTTTTTAATCTTTTGCTCTGTTGAGCAGATAATGCATGGCCACAAGCAAGAACATTAGCATACAGTCCCACCATTTGTTCCAGCATGTGTGTGTGGATGCAAAGACTTAGGAAGTGCATCCATCAGCAGTTTCAGGTCCATGGTGAAAAACAAAATGGCCTCTTCCTTCCTTAAACTTTGACCCCTGTGCAGCTAGTGACACCTGGTGAGTGAGGATGTTCCACTGAATTCAAAAGGACATGTCTCCTTAATGTGCTGTATGTTTGGAAAAACCATAAGACGTGTGCTGTGATTCAGTTTCAGTGTTAGAAGGGGATGTTGAACATCTGTGTAAGGAGCTTTTCTCACTTTCCCCCAGCCATTGTGAAATTAAGATCAACTTTAAGTTGTGTGTTTGTGTTATTCTGTCTGCTCTCTCACTTCTTATCTTGGAAAAAATCTTCTAGTTCTCACTACCAGCAATGTTCCTTTAAGTAAGACACCTGTCACCATTTTTTTTTTTTTTACCCATGCTAGGGGATTGCTCTAGGGAAGGCCACTTCAGACTCCAGACTGAAATACTTGAAGCAACTTTTAACCAGCAGGTTGACATTTTCTGCTTTTAGTGAAATGTCTTGACAGCTGTTAGATTGGATTGCCATGAATTTTGGTACAGATATCCACAGTGCCCAGAGGATGACAGGGAATTTTGATTTTTCCCTGTCTTTTCCTCTACTTCAGCCATGAGGGTGGCATTTGTAGTAATTTCTTCACAAACCCTCAGGTAGATTACCATTGCATTTTCCACAATGGTAAGTTAGCAATCTGCTAACTTTTCCTCAGCACTACCAACTATTCAAAACTAATGGCATTAAATTTATTTTTTAATTAGTGTTGCTAATTAGAAAATGCTAGTGTGCTAAACTAAAATAATAAAAAGGTATGAATATTGAAGTGGCTTAAAAGCATGTCAGCATTGTCCTTGTGAGCATGTTAGGAGACTGACACCAAAAAGCCTATGAGCAGCCTTGGGCCTCAGTTGTACAGGCTTAGAGATGGTTAGTGAGCATCTGGCAACCACCGGTTGCTGGGGAAAAATGTGTCTTCCCTGACTGTTTGCAAGTGGTTGCTGTCAGTTGCTGTGAAATCAATCAGTGGTTTCTGGAGGTTCCTGTTAGTCACTAGTGTGACATTGGTTGCAAGGAGGTATATGGTGAACCACCAAAAACCTCTTTGTATTTGGTGTGGTCGCTAGCAAGTTGCCACAGTTGCCCTTACTTTTTCATGAAAGATGCCAACTTTGCTGCAAAAACACTCTCAAACTACTTGCCAAACTGCAGTGAAACTATGAAATGTGTGAAACAAAACGGAAATGTGGACCAATCACCTTCAAAGTAAAAGTTGTGCCTATTGAAATGTGTTGGCTGCAGTCATAGACAGCATAAAAGATGGACGTATCTACAGTGACATCACCCATTGATTTCTGAAGTCCCGTTTTGAAGCCTTAAGATGAGCGTTTCCACCATTCCTATCAAAAAACACCCTCTTTGCAACTGATTTCACCCAGCGTCAACCAGCAACCATTCGCCGACTCATTTCTAGGGAATACACATTTTTCACTAGAGGCCGATGGTTGCTACGGGGTCACCAATTGGTCTCTAGCCCTGTGTGACTGAGGCCTTACAGATCTGTTGGCATGGCAGTTTTTTTTTTTCTAAGATTCACCAAAGGTACAAAGAGATATTAACTTCTTTTCTCCATGTGAAACTCTTTGATTTGACTGTGTCAATTTTGTAATCAGACATAAAAACAATCACTTGTTACTTTTTTCTTTTTAAAACAAGACACACCAGTGGAATAAACTTTTGAGATCTTTCCTTTATCATATTCCATGAATAACGCATAATTTTTAATAGCTTGTTAATCTTCACCATAGATGTTAAACTATCAGACAAAAATTATATATATCTTCAAGTCTTTGTTAAAAGCTGATGTACATAGACTGAAAATAAAGCCCAGGAATGATGCAATAATTCTACGAGATGCTTGTGATAAATCTTTTCATCCTTTTGTTTCTCCAGCTGTACAGAACCTATCTGAGAGTAATTGCTACAATTGTACTCTCAAAGTTGAATTAGATAACGCCTGTCTGGATGTAAACAAAATCTTTAGCAAACAGCAGAGCAAAATCTTGGGCGGCTATGTTTTGACAAGCGCATGATGAGTGTCCACGCACTTCTGTGCTCGTTTGCAATTAGATAAGCTAACTCGTACCCAGAATTCCTTTAAGAGCCTACCACCCTGACTATCTGTCTGCCTGACTGCTCACACTGCTCTTCTTTTTATGTCAAGTTCTGAGCCCAGTTCTGCAAACTTTCTTCAGTTAAACAAAGAGAGTGTTCCATCTCTTTGCTTTCTCCACTGCAAGTGTTGAAATAGTTACAGGGACTTGGTGGCTAGTTCTGTAAAGACAGTGTGGAAAAAAAAAAAGAAAAAGACTTTTGGATCTTGAAGAAATTATTAACGGCTGTAGTTCAGAGGAGTGCTCATATCATGTACTGTGACAAGTGTGCAGCTCTAAGCACGTCCCTGCCAGCCTGGAACTCAGTGCTGCATTCCTTCCACAGACACCATTAGGGCTCTGAACTGGGAGAACGACTCGTCATCACACTCACAGAAGAACAGAGGAACCGTGGTAACATTTCTCCGATTTGGCAGTGAAGTTTGTTTTGAAGGCTCGCTGAAGTGATCTGAAATTTTAGTTTTGCTTTTAGTCTGGAATATCGTGTCAAGATTCGTTTTTATTTTATTCTCCCATTTGTAGCTGAGAGACCAAATAAATACTTTGATGTCTGTTGCATGTTTTGTGCAAAGATTTTTATTAATAGTCACCTTGAAGTTTAATTTATCATTTTTATTTGTAATGAATGCGTTTCAGAAGTTATTTCAATAACAATCAATGTAAAAAAAACAAAACAAACAAAAAAAAAAAAAAAAAAAAAAAAAAACACAAAAAAAAGAAAAAAGGGGGGGGGGGGGGGGGCCGGGGAGGA